>CAEGAE010076266.1:0-22369 GCA_903067095.1 Girardinus metallicus
GAGAACGTTTCCTGGTCCACATGAACTGCCTGCTGCGCCATTTCTCCTCTCAGTCACAGTGACTGTTAGTTTCATTTTCCCGAGAACAGAAACTAGTTTGAGCTCTGATCCACCAATCACAGGTCAGTGCAGGGAAGCTGCAGCAAATCACAGTTTTTTCCTTTAGAAGCTGCTGCTCCACCCTTCAAGATGTGCTTGATTCCATGAAGAGGAGGCCAGACATGCATGGGCCTGTGCATCACCTGGTGTTTCTCTGTGGCAGCAGAAACACCGTAACAGCAGGAATGTCTGCTTGTCCTTTTTTAACTGCAGTCAGTGGGAGTTTAGGCCACTGGCTTAGGTCAACATGCTAGTGCTAACCCAGATGCTATCATTGTTTTTTAAGCTAGTTTTATCTCTTCAGCTAATTTGAGCTTTTACATGGAGTATTTCACTATAGGTCAGCATGCTAATGAAAGCCTACATGCTATCATTAGTGTTTCAGCTAGCATTAGCTTGTTAGCTCATTTTACCTTATAAACTGCTGTTCTGCAGTTTTCTAACGTCTTCAGGTGGATTTTAGCATTTACTGAAACCTTTCTCTCCTCTTCAGCAGTTTTGAAAGCTTTTGTTTTCTTCTGCAGCTGATTTCAATGCTCCTGCAATTTTTACCAAAACAAATCGGCTAACAGCATTCACACTGCGTTTTCACAGGACATGCAAATTTTTCTAGTTTACTTTGTAGCCGTAAAATTATATAACTATAACTGTTGCAGGATCAGGTTTAGAAAGTAAACCTGATCTTTTATGCATATTTTAGAATAATATAACTGAGTTCTGTTCTATTCATTCATGGAGACCCTGGAGGCCGACCCCTGCTGCAGGGTTTGTTTTTAGCCGTTTATCCGGCGGATGAGCCTTAATGGACGTCCGGACGGCAGACGGGTCGGCTTGCAGCACTCAGACTGGCGGATCGATAGGCAGCAGCTCAGCTTTCAGCTCAGCCAACCAGCACATCTGAAACACCAACACACACAGAAACGTTCTGCTGATTCGACCTGCAGCCGCTTCGCCTTTCTCGCATCCAGTTTGCTGCAGAACCGTCCGTGTCTTCACTAATACGAACTCTGCTGCCCTACATACTTTGGTTGTGAATCACAGGAAGTGTTGAGGAGATCGTTTGACCTGAATCCCAGCCTGGATCGATCCTCAATGGAATCAGCCGAACCCAAACCTCTAAGCAGAACATTTCTGCTTTATCCTCGGAAGTTAACATGTTTTAGTCATGGAAAATAACTTCTCTAATCTGCTTCCCTTTCTACATTTTCACTTCTAATAACTCAGATTTAGGTTAGTAGACGGAAAGATTAGCATCTAGTAATTTTTTAAAATGTTTTCCAGTATTTCTGAAAGACCTTTAAATGTTTTCTTCATAGATTGACAACTTATTAATTAACTCGGGTTTAGATCAATACTTGAACATTTACTAAAAATAATTCAAGAGGTTGAAACTAATTTAAACAAAACTAATTTTGATCTGCATTTTCCAAGCAGTCTGTAATTAATTTGTCCTATTTTTAAATTATTCTACCTAAAAATTCAGAAGAAGACATTTTTGCATTTCCATTTTGTAAACAAACAGGAATGTTTGTTTACAAACGTCAACAGAATCTTTAATGTTAAATGGTTTGTACGTAATTTTTTAATTTCACAGATTGAATCAAATACAAGTTATTAATGTTTGACAAGAAGGTAAAAAGAAACAAAGTAATGCTTAAAACACACCAAGCTAGTTTAATTTAGCTTAGCTTCTTTTTAACTTAGCTAGGTTAGCTTGTTATAGATCAGTTTAGCTCATCAATAACTTCAGTAGGAAATTCATCTTATTTTAACTTGGATTAGTTTAGCTTTGCCTTAATGTTGCTTTGTCCTTTCTTGACTTAGTTTAGCTTAGCGTAGCTTAGCTTCCTTTAGCTTACATTAGCTAGAACCCTTTTAGCCTAGAGAAGCTAGCTCAAGCTTAGTTTAGCTAAGTTTGCTTTAGCTTTATTTAGCTTTCCTTTGTTTAATTTACCTTACCTCAGTTATTCTTCCTTTAGCTCATCTTGTCTCGGTTTCATTGACTCAGAACCAGTTTGAAACCGGATCTGTGAGCATTTTTTCTAGAATCGTTTCATAAAGACGTTTTGTTGTTTAGATCTATAAAAGATCCAAACCGGAAGTCGGTTCAGGTGAAGTGAAGCAGAGTTTTAGGTGGGTTCAGTTTGACGCAGGTGATTTCCACAGAGTTTGGTGGAAACTCTGTGGAAATCAGACAACGGATGAAGCTTCGCTCTGGTTCTGTTCATGTTTGGTTCTAAAACTCCTGGAGATTTGGACCAGAACCGAGACAGACGAAGCACTGAGGCAGTTTACAGGTTTTCAACATATTTGACTGAAAATACGTTTTCTGGTTTCTGCTTTTCCATTTAAACTGTTTGTTAATCATCAGCTTCGTGTCCTTCTGGCCTCAGCTGTGCTCAGACTGCCAGAAGGTTGGGTTCTGGTTCTGGTTCTGGTTCTGGTTCTGTGGGTTCTGCAGAGTCAAACAGTATTTGAAGCTGATGAAGTAGAAAAGTTGGAGGCGTGTGTTTTTGCTGTGCAGCAGTGCAGGTGTATTCCTGGATCATTCTGCAGGGTGCATGCATAATGCAGCAGCTGCAGCAACGCAGCTGCAGCAACGCAGCTGCAGCAAAACTTTCCTTTTACTCCAGATTTCCAGCCATTAATGAATAAAGTGATGACTGTTATTCTTACATCTGTCAGCTCAGAACCGCATAACGTCATCTCTGACTTTAACACCTGTGGAGGATTCCTGGAGCGGCACTGAGCTGCACCAGCGCCACCACCTGGACACGCAGCGCATTGAACTGCTAATTGCTTCCAGGCCTGTGCAGTAAATTTGCAGCCCTCTTCAGCGGGTCAGAGACAACATATTGACTTGATCACGGCGTCGGTCACGGATGATAATTGTTAAGTTAAAGTGTCCAATAATCTGCTCCCAGTTGTATGAATATTACAGCCTGACAGACAGACAGACAGACAGCCTGAGAGACAGACAGCCTGAGAGACAGACAGCCTGAGAGACAGACAGCCTGACAGACAGACAGACAGCCTGACAGACAGACAGACAGCCTGACAGACAGACAGACAGCCTGAGAGACAGACAGACAGACAGACAGACAGACAGACAGACAGACAGACTGGCTTTGATTCTAAAAACAAATGACCTTCATCGCCTCGCTGTGTCTCTGCTGCTGCTTTCTGCCTGCATGTTAAACTTATCTGCATGTTTATGAAGCAAAAGGTTTTTTAATGTGATCTACTGAGCAGAGATCATATGGAACCAGTTATAAACTAAGAAAAGTCTTTTACTCTGCGGCTGCTTGGATCCTGCAATTACCCTGACAGTAATGTCAGCCTTTAATAGCCGCGTACAAGACGGCATTTATTACAGTAACATGACTGAAACCGCGAGTCACGCAGCCGGTCGAGGAAAACGGCTGGAGGTAAATCTGAAACATCAGCTCCCTCTGTCAGTCGTGCCACCGGTGGCTCGGTGGTGGCAGGATGATGCTCGGGGATCGAGTCCTGCAGCAGAGGTTTGGTGCAAACTGAGAAGTGCAGAAACGCCTGTATGTTAGTCTGAACTGTGGAGACGTTTTGTACCTGCGTGTTTCTCCTAAACGTCTTTATTCTGTTAGTTATGGATTTAATACAAGTTTAAAAAGTTTCGTTATTAAACGAGCAGGCGGGATGGACGGCTGTTATCGGCACGTTTTTACTTATAATCCATTTATTTATTTACAAATCCACTGGAGGAAATTCTTTGTTTATTTCCCCAAAAGTCCAAACTGAACTTGGAGAAAATGTTTTGAAGTTTCTGCTTCGTGTTCTGGGAGCAGAAAACGAACCTGAAGATTTTCCTCTGTAAACGTTTTAACTGATGAATCTTTTAACCAGTTTGTTTGTGACGGTTCAATGTTTTCTGTCATCTCAGTTTTCTGCTGTTGTCCAGGATTGTCTTGTAAAAGAGATTATATAATATATAACAATAAAAATAGGACAAACAGCTGAAACACTGAGTTCCTTTAAATCAAGACTAAAAACGTTTAACCTGTTTAGTAACTTTTGAACCAAAATGATTGGAACCACCAACAACATATTGGAGTTTCTGAAAGACAAAAAGTAAAATCTGCTGGTGACTGAGTGATGCGTTTATGACGTTTATGATGTTTTTAGGATGTAAACGCTTTGAACTGAAATGTTCTACACCCTGAACCTGATTGGAAACTTTGGGGAAAAAAGCAAAAGAATCAGTTTTTTTTTTTTTTTTTTTCGGTTTTGTTTCCATTTCCTGGTTTGGGGCGAATTAGTCAGGTGACTCAAAGCGTGATGTCATCAGACGTGGCTGGAACAAACAGGAAGTGGAGGAGTCCTTCCCTCTGAAACTGAACCTTGTGCCTCTGGTAAGGCACAGAATCACAGCGGAGGGGAGGGTTTGATACGTTCTCACTTGTTCCTTAAATCTTTTTAAAATAACTGAGAAAGTTATTTTGGATTTTACCTTTTCCATCAACCTTTTCTACAAAAAACACAAGTGGACATATGAGTAGTCATCCTGAATACACCTGCAGCTCTACAAACGGTCTAGTCAAAGTCAGCAGTTGTGTCTGTGTTGGTTCTTTGCAGAGTTTCTCTGAGTTTCCCTGTTGGGATCAGTTGTTGTGAAAGAGGAACATGTGCGGCGCAGACCTCCTGCTTTCCTCACATTCCAGAGAAAAATGTGAAGAAAAGCTGGTTTGAGGAGAAGAACGTCTCTGGTTGCTGCGCGTCGACGTGGCATCGCTTCTCTGCAGCTCCCAGGAACTGGCACTTTCAGGGCGCAGTGTTGAAACTCCTGGTGTTTGCTGGGCTCCAGGAGGAACAGGTGCTTTTCGGTTAAATCCTGATTTTTCTATAACTGAGGGAACTTTAAAGTGGATAATTGTTAGCAGAGGAGAGAGAAGCAGCAGCTTCTCCGTCTGAAACCTTCGGACTCTTCCAGGTTGGGACTGGAAGAGTCCGAAGTTCCTGATCAGGTTTTAGCAACGCTGAGCCACGTTTGTACCGACAGAAGCTGCATAATCTTAATTTTAGTGAATATTTTTGTTGTTTCGTGTCTGTCGGGAAGCAGAAGCATAGCCAGGGTCTCCTGCAGGCTCATCTTTTTCTTCCTGTGGATCTGGAGTGGCAGCATTCCCAGTTTGCGTTTTAGTCTCAGGCCACCCTGGAAAAATAGTTTCTTTTGCCAGAGAAACGTTGGTACTGAACCATCAAGTTTAATGGTACAGAACCTGGAGCTGAATGAGGCCGAGTCTTATTATTACTGCGTCAGTTTCCAGTAAAAACCTTGAACAAAAAAACTCCCTGAAACACATCCCTGTCTGTTTAACGCTAATCCACCTCTGAATGCCCCTAAAAACATAAAAACACAGCTAAACTTTCTCCCTCTGCTTCTCACCCATCCTGTAATAACAAGCAGCTGTGCTGTGAGATATGACTCAGACAGGCTTCAACCGGGAAGACTCAACACCTTTAAAATGGACTTTTTAGACCTTTATAGGCGTAAAATAAATTTGGATAGTTAATTTATATATTCAGGTCTAATTGTTATGTTTAGGATTTAATCTATCTTGTGAATTCTGCGTCCAGAGGATTAAAACCTCCAACTAAACGTCAGAGAAACCTTTTGATGGTTATTAGGGAACAAACATGTGAGGTTCATAAAAGTAAATGACTACTTCTGTGAAAGAGTTACAGAAAGTAACTGATTGGTTCTGTGAAACAAACCTGAATGTTCCAGAAAACAACAAGACAAATGTTCCCCAGAAACCTGCAAACTCCAGAAAGTTACTAATTCATTCTGTGAAAGTTTTGCAGAATTAATTAAATTACTAGCTATGCAGCTGCTTATATAGGATGGGCAGCTGGTTAAATAAGATAACTATTTAACTAGCTAGCAAAATAGTTAGCTGTAGATGAATAGATGGGTAAACTGTTCATCTAGTTAAATAGGTAACTAGCCACATGATTTTAACTTTCTTGCTGGTTAGCTGGATAATTTGTGAAGCTTTTTTCAGATGTAATTATTTATCTTCTTGAATTTACAATTCCTCTCCCCGAACTTTCTAAAATGGCTTCTAATAAAATAAAGATGCGACTGAGTTTATAGCAGCTTCTGTGGAGAAATCTTTCAATGCGCCGCCGGACCGGCAGGGTTGTGATGTCGCCACAGACTCCTTTAATAAACTCATAAGTTTTAGGTTCCAGCCTTTGTTTACGTCAGGATTTACTGCCTGGCTGTTCTGGGGCAGAATTATCACGTCAGCGACGTAGAAGTCGGATAAATGCGACGCGAGCGTTCAGACTGCAGACGCTTTGATGGAAACGCGTATTTGATTTAGTTCTGCGTACAGAAGTGAAGGTGGCAGTGGAGCCGTTTGGTTCTCGTCGGGCTGCCGGGTGAACGTGGCCATCCTCATGTCAAGGTCTCCCGCATTTGGTCAACTCTCTCCACAGCTTCAGCTCAAATCTCATCTTGAAAACCATATTTTTCAGTAGAGCTGCCAGGAACTGAGTGTACTCGAGTCGGGAACAATGCTTCAGACAGATATATGTTGCCATGTGGGTTTTTAGATGGAGGAAAGTTGACCTTTCAGGAGATCTGAAGGCTTTCTGCAGGGCGCACGCACTTGGCAGGTAAATAACAGGCCTGAAAGACTGAGCGTACCCTTACTGAGTAATGCTGTGAGTAAATACCAAGCCAATTACTGCTAACGAGGGCCTAATTGGAGCCAGATGAACATTTATTGAATTTGTCAGAGAAAGGTAGAGGGAAGATGGCTAATGAAGTGCAGCCCAGGGCCAGACCGCCAAGCCCTGCATAATTCGCCTGGCACCGGCACAATGTTTTCCAAATTTGTTGGGCTTTTTTGCTCATTTCATTCAACTGGGGAAATTTCAAACTAATAAATGCAATTGAAACAGGCCCCTGCTTGCCAGTTTGATGTGAGAATGTGTTTCATTTAGGCTCCAGTGCCTGAAATCTTGACATACGATGTTTGGAGACGAGCGGTTGACGCGACTCTTGATGCAAATTGAACCCAAACAGTTTTAGAAGCTTAAAATGTAGGAGATGGAACATGTTCACACGATGCGGAGCCACAAAGTGTTGAGCTGATGTCCCAGCCTGACCTCAGCATAATTAAAGGCTTGGCTGCTGCACACAGAGAGGCTAACACTGTGGTAGCTGTCAGTAAGGCTGCAGTGTGTTCAGCTGGTTTTCATTTCACAACATTATCTCAGTTATAACATGGGACATAAAAATAGTGACAGAACATTAAAATAATTCATTTCTTGCGTTCAGGAAGGAGTCATGTTTACAGCACATCCACCAGCCAACAGTAAACAGATTACTACAAATAAAACACAGCAGTTTGTTTCCCGTTTTACTGGAGAAAATTATGCCAGAGGCTGGATGGCTGCAAAACCTTCAGACTAAAAGTTTTACCTCCTTACTGGTTCCTGCAGCCAGATAGATCTAAATGAAATAGATCTGACTCTTGCATGGACTCTAGAATGGATGCAGCTCAAATAAAACATAAATTCAAGTGTTTAAAATGCAAATTAGCATCATAATTCTGTTGGATTAAGACTGTTTTAATATGATCTTTGGTGTGTGTAGAAAATGCATCATCAGGCATTAGTGGAGCACATGAATCATCTGGGCGATTTAACAAGGACTGAAGCAAATACCAGAGGAGCTGAATGTACGTATCTGAGCCTGTAATGAAGCAAATCCAATCTGTTGCTCCTACTTATTGTTTTTATAACATCTGTTCATTGGTGCCGTTGTAAAGCTACACGGGCAAAAATGAACAATAATCTGGATTATTTAGTCCAAGACAAAAACCTCTGGGTTCATTTCTCAGTCACGTTTTCACCGTGTCGTTAATTTATAACGGTCAGTTTCAAACTGAATATTAGCAAGCTAAATATTTAGCTTCAAATGAAAATTTAGTTGGCAAGTTAAATACTTCGCTTGTTTACCAAATATTTATTTAGTTAGCTAAATATTTAGTCTACTGATTAAATATTTAGCTAGAAGCAAAATATTTAGTCATAAAGCCTAAATATTTACCTTACCAAATAAATATTTACCTCCAGACTAAATACTTAGTTTGGAATATTTATCTTAAATATTCAAGTTGAAGCTAAATAGGAAACTAAATATTTTGCTTGCTAAATAAATATTTGTTAAATATTTAGCTCTAAATTAAATTTAGTAAATTATATTTATAGGAATAACAAGGTGAAACATTAAATTGTCCCACATTCAGGTTCAGGGTGCCATGACCTTTGACCTCATTCCTTTCTCCACTGCTTTTCCCGGTCCTGACCCGTCCCCCCGCCCTCCTCTTGCTCTCATTATGCCGTCGCTGTTCATCCTGCCAGCTGATGGTTGAGTGCAGCGGCCCTGAGGCTGCGCTGACCCGACGCTCCGATTTCCATCCACAGAGAGCAGAAACCAGGGCAGACATGACCGACGCCACGTCTGTTGATCGCCCTGCTGCACCGGGAGGCAAGATATCGACCGTACGCGTTCACGCCACGGTTCCTTGGACCGTACGAGTTCACGCCACGGTTCCTTCGACCATACGCGTTCACGCCACGGTTCCTTGGACCGTACGCGTTCACGCCACGGTTCCTTGGACCGCAGGCGTTCACGCCACGGTTCCTTGGACCGCAGGCGTTCACGCCACGGTTCCTTCGACTGTACGAGTTCACGCCACGGTTCCTTCGACCGTACGCGTTCACGCCACGGTTCCTTGGACTTTACGGGTTCACGCCACGGTTCCTTGGACTGTACGCGTTCACGCCACGGTTCCTTCGACCGTACGCGTTCACGCCACGGTTCCTTCGACCGTACGCGTTCACGCCACGGTTCCTTCGACGGTTCCTTGGACCGTACGCGTTCACGCGACATTTTATTTGTAATGTTTGCATGAACTGTTGTAACTTTATCCAGGTTTGTTGTTTTTGATCCATAAATATGTGAAAATGCAGCAAACATCAAATGTTTGTTCAGAGTAAATAAATCAGAACTATTTCCAACCATTTTGACTGTATTGTGTAACAACTGAGTGATAATTACTGAGAATGTTTGGACAGAAGCTTTCATGAGTTTTCAGCATCAGCCTCATTCTGCTGTCGCCACCCAGTGGACACATTATGAACCGCAGGCTTGTTAGAAACTGCAAAGCATGAAGAGGTTAGGAGATGTTTGGTTCAGACCCGGTTCTGGATCTAGGTCCAGAACCGAATGAGTTCAGGTTTACGTGCACACATGGCCCAGAAGTTCAGGTTCTTGATGTTTTTCCGGGCTTTAACTGGGACGTTGCCAGCAGCTCTTCCTCTGAGGACTGAAGGTCTGGGTTTGTTTTTCTCTCTCTTCCCGCACGGCCTGCGGTTCAGAGAGGGGTGGCGTTCCTCCCGGCCTGGAAGGGAGGGTCGGCCATGACAGTCGGTCGGGTTTTGGGGGGAACCTGATACCATAATTTGGATCTGCCATAAACAGGCGGAATGAGGCGCAGAGCCGCTCTCTGTGAAGTGCAGCGGTGGGAAAAGCTCAGCGCTCTCCAGTGAAACGCATGCTCTTATGATTGCATGTAAAGTGTTTATCATTGCTTACACAAACTGATGGAAAGTATTCGGCCGGGCTGGCCTGCAGCGCCGGGCCCGGCCCGGTTCTGTTTACGCCTGCAGATTGGGCCGGCTCTCTCTGGTTTCCGTGTTTCCTCGGCGGGCCGCCGTGCGCGTTTGTCTGAAGATGAATGGTTCGTGGTAAATATTGTGCTCTGGCTGTTTGGGCCGCGGCACAGAGCCGTGCTTGTCTTTGCGCTGGCTCGTTACGGAGTGTGTACGCGTGTTGACGTCCGCTGATTAGTTCTGGCACAGCCGCGCACACAAAGATTAACTTAGCAGGACGCTTTCCTGTCAGATCCGCACAAATCAAGTGTTTCCACGCCGAGCGCCAACAGGCAGCAAACACATGTCGGGCCTGAAGGATGTTTGACACTGTGGACACACGCTGCCTGCCAGGAGCCGCCTGCGCTGCCACCAACGGCCGCCAGGGGGCAGCGCTCTGCTCGCAGCTCAAACGTTGCCCCCTGCAGTCAGGATGTCGACAGGCACGTTGGATCGGGTCAGAGAAAGTTACACAAGAATTTACAGAAGTGTTAGAAAAGGACCTGCTGGGCTGCCTGAACGGCTGCCTGACGGTAAATGAAATAAATCCCGTGGAAAACGATGGGAGACTTTCTAAAAGGTCTCTGTTCTGGTTTCTAGTCAGATTCCAGGTTTGCTCAGTCATGTGGAGAAAAAAAAAAGAAGCTTGATGGCTACAAAACTTTCAGATTAAAGTGTTTGACCTTTTGGTTTCTCCAACCAAGCAGATGTAAATAAAATAGATCAGACTCTGAACTAAACAGACTGTTGACTGAAAGCAGCTCAACCCGAACACAGAGGTGGTGAAGATCAGAGTGAACGTCGGAAATCTGTTAGATCTGTAGCATGACGGCCGCCTGGCTGTCTTTGTGGGGACTTTCCATTGACTTCCACTCATTTCTACAACCTGAACCCTAACTCTAACCAAAACTCAGTTCATGCCTCCGTCCTAAACCTGACCTCTGACTCCTAAGCGGCGTTTGCCCTGGAGGGGACCAGGCTTCGGTCAGAGCAGCTGTGTGTGAGCCGTGAAGGTCCTGTGTGAGGCCGCAGTGTTTCTCTCCTGACGGATTCCTGGACAGTTTGGCCGACTTCATTTTAATCTCACTTCCTGTTCTGATCGTTTCTCTCTGACCTCTGACCTCTGGACGTTTCTCCTGCTGGACCCGGATGGCTGTTTCCGTTCAGTTAGTCGGTCCTGCTAACAGCCTGTCGGGAAAACCTGGAGTCGTCTGGCAGGAATTTCACTGATGCTTGGAGTTTCTGTGGAAATGAAAGTTTTTCAGTGTTTCTGGTTCGGTTTATTTTCGTGTGGCTCTTCACTGCTGCTTGAACGTCTTTTTGCCTGAAAACCCAGAAGCAGGAAGTTCTGCTCATAAGTTCTGATGTAATTTACCTGCAGCTTCTGGAGGAAACCTGTCAGAAATGAACAGCAGTAAATGGGATGATGCAGCCTGTGAAGGTCATAGTTCACCATGTTATTAAGTAGCTCATAAATATCAGTTTCAAGCTAAATATTAAGTCGGTTAACTAAAACATAATTAACAAGCCAGTTATTTTTTCAAGCAAAAAGAATGAGCTTGGTAAATATTGAGCTTGTTTCTTAATATGTAGATAGTAGATAAATATTTAGTTTGTCCAATGAAATACATATAGTTTCTTCACTAAATATTTAATTTGGAGCTTAATATTTAGCCTGCTAACTAAATATTTAGCCTGACTCAATTTATTTAGTTAGAAACTTTGACATTTATGACTGAATGAATCACATGGTGAAAATATGATCCTGACAAACAAACAAATGTTTTTTAAATATCTGAAATTATTGCTGTTAATTTGACTGTGTAACTTTACGTCCATTTTTATGTAGATTTAATAGAACCAGAGCAACAGCGCCACCTTCTGTTGGCCTGCTCTGTTTGTGGCAGACTGTATGAAAATCCTGCTGCTGATTCTGATGGAAAATGAGTGAAATTCAGCAGAACTGTGCCGTGTTTTTCAGTTGGTTTGATATGGACGCTGCTGCAGCACCTCGGGGCGCTGCTGCTGCAGCTCGGGACGCTGCTGCTGCAGCTCGGGGCGCTGCTGCTGCAGCTGTCCTGAGGAAATTCAATCTGTTTTTATTTTTAGATCTCTTTGTGGCCCAGCAAGGCGCAAAGATCCATGCAGGTATTTATAGTGATCTGCTTTGAGAAGAGTTAGTTCTTCACAGAGGAGGCAGAAGGAGCAAAGGAGGATAAGTTCTGATGGAATCATCAGAACCGGTGCGTTTGGGCTCAAGCTGCAGACATTCAGCTGCTGAGCTGCCGACATCAACGATGCGACCCTGCAGACGTTCCTGCAGCTCTTAGCGCAGTTTGTTCAGCGTTGGAGCTCTGCATGTGTTCCTGTGCAGCCGCTGGCGCCACAGCGCCCCCTGGAGCCACAGCGCCCCCCTGGAGCCACAGCGCCCCCCTGGAGCCACAGCGCCCCCCTGGAGCCACAGCGCCCCCTGGAGCCACAGCGCCCCCCTGTGGCCGGATCATAACGGGGATTAAACGGGCCTGGATTCAGAGTTAAAAACCAAACCTGGAGCTGAACTCACCTGAACGGCGCCATCATCTGATCAGAAACACCCGTCAGAGGTCAGAGGTCACAGTCTGTGGCTCCAATCAATGTTTCTGCTGAACTGAAGCAAAAACAAAAATCCACATTTGACGTCAGTTTCCTGTGCTGAATGTGAATCATTTAGTTTATTTTATGAAATTTAATATTTACGTTGTAAGTCAAATTCTTTGTTTATCCACAAAATCTTTGCTGCTAAAGTTGATTATATTTGTAATATAAGTTTAATTTTATGCTTATTTACTGTTTGATCCTTATTGCCAGAACGTTTTTCTTGTTTTGTTCAAAATTATTTATTTAGAATGTTTTTATTATTTGCTTCAGTCTTTACATGAAACATCCAATTTAACATCTGTGAATATAAAATTGTATTTTAGGAATCCCTAATATTTTTGATTTTTAATTTTCTTTTGTATTTTTATAATGTTTTATTTTTACCTTTTAATGTTTTTTACTATTATTTACTCCTGCATTTATTTTAGCAGGCCTGTTGCAATAAATCAGTGAATCCCATGATAAATTCAAACCAGATCAAATGAATCCAGGTGATTGACCTGTGACCTCTGACCTCCAAGAATATCAGATCAGGTTTGCTGTTAGTTGGGTTGTAACTGGTTACGTTTACTCGGTTGCAAGTAGCAAACATGAATCCAAAGCTGTGGTTGTTTTTCATGCTGTGCGTCGGGACGTAAAGCTGGAATGAACCATGTTGCTGTTTCATGCCTGGAAGAATCCAGAGCCACTTTAATCTCCCTGCTGTTGCATTTCCAGACACAATGGAAGAACGTCTCCTTCTCCTCAGGCACCATCGTGTGCATTAAGCTCTGCTGGCGTCTCATACGTCCTCATTGGTTCCACCGCCGAGCTTCGAGGTGTGAGTTGGAGCCGTGCGCTGCAGGCCTCTGAAGGCAGGTTCTCCAGAGTCAGAGGGTCCCTCCGCTAACATGCCGTGGAGTTTGGAGATGATTCCTTTTCTAGAGCAGTCGTTGTTCGTTTAGATTTCCCAAGCAGATTGGTGTCATTTTAAAGTATTAAATGATTGATGATTTGATCAGTTCCTCGGGACTTGAGTCGACTTTCACTCTTGCATGATGTTTTTCTGCTCTGCCGGCTTCTGTTCGCTGGAATCGGTCAGAGCTCCTGTTGGTTCTCATCAGACGCTCTGCTCTCACATTCTTCATCTCTCTCTCTCTGTGGGGGTAAACACAGTAGCCGCCGTTGCCCCTCCCAGCTGATCCCACCCTGACCAGACCGTCTTAGCGTTAGCGGTAGCTTCATTCAGCTGTGCTGCAGTTGCTCAGCTTGTGTTGCGTTTCTTCAGGATATTTCGGTGGTTTTTGCTGTGATGGGGTCTGTAGAGGCCCCCGCGGCGCCGCCGCCGCTCATGGCTAACTCTGGTTTCCGTGGTTACCGCACCGTCTCGCAGCACCTGAACGACCTGAAGAAGGAGAACTTCAGCCTGAAGCTGCGGATCTACTTCCTGGAGGAGAAGATCCAGCAGAAGTTTGATCAGAGCGGCGACGGCGTCCACAGAGTGGTGAGTGGCAGAACCCTCAGAGCAGACTTTAACTAGGACATCTGTGGCCTCTGGAGACATTTATTAATATCTTTGTTTTAATCTGTTTAGAGTTGTTTATGAAACATAATCATTTATGAATTTAATGAATGTTTTGATTGTTGATTCTGTTGCATGACTGTTTTTATGTTTATGATGTAAAGCTCTTTGAAATGCCTTGTTGCTGAAATGTGCTATACAAATAAAATTTGATTTGATTTGAATAGCATGAACATCAAAGTGTTGATGCTGCACAATTAATTTATAAAACTGTTGACATGATCATGTGGCTTTAGGGCCATTGCAGACAGAAAAATGGAGTAAATCAAAACTTCATGAGTTTCAACAGTCAATATTTTCATCTTGAAATTTTCTGCGTGTTTTTTTTTCTTCAAATTTCTGAGAATTATTTCAAAATTTCTGAATTTTTTACTGGCAAATTTTGAACTTGTTGCAGCTCAGAAATTTGAGTTTTTTTATAAATTTTCTGAACTGATGTCAGAATTTCACATTTTGGGCAGAAATGTGCTCCTTTTTCTACCCGTTCTGACGCCACTGTGTCGTCATAATTACGTGTGTAATAACTACAGTTATTACATGTGTAATAACTGCAGTAGGTGGTGGAATATTGATAATTTCATGTTTCTATTTGCTTCCTGGAAAATGGAAACCGAAAGTTTTGACTGTCAGTATTTTGTGCGTGTTAAAAAGTAAACGTCACCAGTTTGTTTAGATTTGGACAATAAAGTCAGAAGGTCAAAGGGTTTAAACTCGTCGTTTCTTTGTAAAATACTAAAAATAATCTTTTATTTTGTGCGTCTGCAGCCCACTGACCCACATTCTGCGCCTGCTCCATTTTTAGCTCTGGATCTGAACCGGACACCTGTTTCTGTGTGTCAGTGGGTCAGCGCCCTGCTGCACATGAGCAGAGCCCGGTCCGGTCCGGTCCGGTCCGGTTTGTTGCTGCAGACGGAGCTAAAAGTGGAGCAGCTGCTGGATGTTACAGACGCAGCAGGTGGAGGAGCTAAGATTAGACCCAAACGTAGATCTGTATTTCAGATCTAACAGAACTGATGTCAAACTTTTGTTAGTGAAAGTTTAAAGGTCATAAGGTCAACCTCTCATCACCCAAATCCAGAACTGGTGTCAAATGTTTGTGCAGTAAAAATTTTGATTTGTGCTGCTGTCATTTTAAAGATATTGTTAAAAAGGTTTCCAGAGGTCATCAGAGGTCAACCAAAATTTGGTGTCAATCAACTCGCTGCTAAAATTTAGATTGTGCTGCTTTAGCTTTAAACATATTGATGATGACCTCTGACCCCTAGAATCTGATCCTGAGTCCAGGGAAAGAAACTCTGAACCTGCAGGAAGTAAACAGGAAGTGTTCAGGATGTGAACAGGAAGTAAACAGGAAGTGTTCAGGATGTGAACAGGAAGTGGTCAGGATGTGAGCAGGAAGTAAACAGGAAGTGGTCAGGATGTGAGCAGGAAGTAAACAGGAAGTGGTCAGGAAGTGGTCAGGATGTGAGCAGGAAGTGCTCAGGATGTGAGCAGGAAGTGCTCAGGACCTGAGCAGGATGTGAGCAGGAAGTGGTCAGAAGTTTCTCATCGTTCTTCCTGCAGAACATCGAGCTGAAGGTGGAGGTTGAGAGTCTGAAGAAGGATCTGCAGGAGAAGCAGGAGCTTCTGGACCGAGCGCTGTGAGTAGCCGACCCTCTTCACATCTCCCGCCCGCTGGATGCTCTTAAAGGGCCGGCATCGGATTTATTTCAGCTGAGGAAAACCTTCAGACCAGATTGAATGTCTGCACAGAGACGTTTTAAACCCGCTGCTTGTCAAACTGAAGCTGATGGTGATCCTGTTTTACGTCACATATTAAACCCTCAGCCTGCGTCACAGATTTGGGTTTTTCAGATATCTAATGAATTATAACTTTATATTTTGTGATCAATTTAAATATAAGTTTTTTGCTTTTTAGAGTGAAATGTGCCCCTTCGGCACGACTTTGACTGTTAAAGCATTTCCGTCTTTTTTTACTTCCTGATTTTAAATCCTGTTTGGAGGCGAAACGACTCTCAGATAATAACCAAACAAAAAACTCGTTTTTAGATTTTGTCTTTATAAACACAAGAGAATCTTTGATGTTTAGGAGCTGACGTGTTTCTGCCGCTTCGCTAAAACAGCAGCTGATGTTCTGACCCACTCAGAGCCACAGCTGAGGTCCTGTCCAATCAGAATGAAGCAGAGCTGCAGCGCCGCCTGGTGGAGCGGCAGGACGAGGTCAGACACATGCAGGGGATCCTGGAGGACAAAGTTCAGCTGCTGCAAAAGGTCCAGAGACTCTTCCTGATTGGCCGATCAAGCAGAAACGGTCATCATATACTGAGCGTTGTGGTTGTGTGGTCCAGGAGGCCGAGGCGGCCCGCGGCGAGGCCCAGCGCATGGCGTCGCTGGCGGACGCCGAGGCCCAGCGCTGCCTGGCTCTGCAGAGGGAGATGCTGGAGAAGATGGAGGAACACGGAGACTCGGCTCGAGTCCAGACGAGTCCGACTGACGCAGACAGGTGACTGAAAACCTTTTCGCTCTTCTTCTTCGACATAAACGGAACGTCGGTTCACCACAGATTCATGTAGATCTGGTTCTGGGTGAGTTCCTCCCTCAGATCTCTGAGCTCCACTTCCTGTTTCAGGCTGATTGAGGATTTGGTGCAGCAGAAACGGTCGCTAAGCCTCCAGGTCGAAGAGCTCCAGGTCAAAGTTCACGACCTTTCATCCTCGCTGGAGAAAAGGGAACGAGACGCCGAGGTATTTTTACCCCCATCTGTCTTTGCTAGAGCAAAAATAAAACTTCAGACTGAAGATTTTAAACTAATGAAAAACGTGAAAATATTTAATAGTCTGCAAATAATTAATCGGTTTTAATCTGAATCCTTATCGACTGAACGAGCCAGTCCAGTGTCAGAGAGAAGCGGCTTCATTGCCTGTTAGCGAATGTAACTTGTGCGTCAGGTATACTGGTGTACCAGAAACATGCAATTACAAAAGTTCCAACTGGAACTTTTATATAAAAAGTGTAATTAATCATACAAGAAAAGGTTTTAATGCAATAAAGTCCACATAGTGAATTAATCAAAACTAATTAAAACAAATATTTGGCTGAAATAATTTTATTCATCTGATTAAACACAACAAAAAAACAGCTTTAAACTCTTAATGTGCAGTGGATTTAATTATTCTGTAATTAATGTGGCTTTAAGGTGGATCAGGAATATTAAATAAACTTGATGTGTATTTTAAAAAAATGTCTAGTCAAAGTTTAAACATATTTAATATTTATGTTTTTCTGTAATTCATTGAACTTTTCTGGAGTTGGAGTTTGAACCCCTGAGAGAAATTTCCTTCTTGTTAATAACTGAAACTAAAAACAAAATAAATGTTACATTAGAAACATTTAAACCACCAGTCGTCTGAGCAGCTTCTGCTGAAACGATGGTGGAGTCCCACAGGGTCGTGTGTTCGGACCTCTGATCTTTTCTGCTTTGTCTCGGTTGGGCGTCATCAAAATTACATCCAACATGGCCGCTAAATACTAATCAGCTGCATTAGGGCAGTTAAAGTCAAAATGTTTCAGCCTGAAATCTTCCTGATGTCAAAATGTTTGGGGTCGTTCCTCTTCCAGCCTCATAAAACCACAGTTTGTATTTGCTGCTTTACTTCACTGAATAAAAACTCCAGAAAACTCCTATAATCTGTTTATTTTTAAAATGAATTCCTGCTGTTTAATATTTTGTAGCGCCACCTGCTGGTGCAGCAGGATAAAATCTGCTGTGATGAATCTCTGGTTTTATGCACATTTTCATCTTAAATAATCAGGATTTATTTTATTTTTTTTTGCACCTTGCAGCGGACAGATATACTTTATAAAGTTTATTCAGTTTTTATAAATGTTACATTAAAAGTTTTGTTTGTGATAAAACATAAACATTCGATCCGCGGACCGAATGACCGTTTCCTGAGGAGCAGGAGAAGAAACCATGGCGACGGCTCGTCTGTCCCCGCCGCCGTCAGTCGGCCATGTTTGGCACTTCCCTCTGATTGGGATTAATTGATCTTTGATTGCGAGCCTCGTCCCAGACGATGGATGGTTGCCGTGGCGTCCGGAAGGTGGATCCAGCGGCGGTCCAGGAAAACAAACCCCACATGGCCGTAGATCTGTCAACGTAGATGCTGCACGCAGTGACGGACGTTTGGTTTATCTGAGGCGGTGAAACCAGGCGCTCCGGTTGCCCCGGAAACGGGCTTGAACCAGTTAATGGACGGACGTCGTGGTACGATTCTGTTGTGATATAAATGACTGAGTGTCACAGCATTAAGAGCCCCACAGAAACGGCTCTTTAAAAACATTCCCACTTGCAGGACACCAGTCTTCACCTTCACATTTAATGGTATTTATAGAAAATAATAAAGCCCATAATCCTGAGAGTAAGGTTAGTTTTAGTGGATTTTGAACATCATTGATTGGGATTTATTGTGACAAAATGATCATGTTAAGAAATTTATTGCTATAAGTGATAAACGATACGATAAACTTCCACCCTATTAGAGTCAATGTGGCTCTATGTCCTGCTAGGAACATTTCATGAGGAAGCCAAAATCCAAAACAGTTAAAAAATGATTAATATCAATAAAAATGGGACAAAAGAAGAGATTTAGATATTTATTTATGCTATATTTTTGAACCTTCTTAGATCAGCGTTGCTGATGGCGGCGCCATTTTCTGGGTCGAGTTGTTTCCATGTTTGGTTCTGGATGCTGTTCGGTTGGGACGTTTTTTAACTTTCAGGATGCGTTACCATGGCAAAAATGTGGGGTATTTTTTTTAGAAATAAAACCTGAACTCTGACTTGAAATCCCAGACGAACTGAAATGGAGGCTTAATGGCTGCAGAGCAGAGAGAAACAGGAAGTTCGAAGCTTCTCTTCCTTCCATCACGACAGGAAATAGAAGATCTTTGGCAAACAAAATGGATCAACTTCAAGCCCAGCCAGAGGTTTAAGGATCAGATCGGCTACTCCAACGTCTCTCTGTCCATAAAACCAAACACATTTAAAGAGGAGCGGCAAAAGCAAAGGAGGTGGTTTAGCGGTGATGATGTCATCCAGGAAGTGTTGCTGTGGAGTAACGGATGTTAGCGTGTCGTAACGGTCGTGAGACTGACGTAAAGCTACAGAGGCATGTTCAGAAACGTTGGTAGACTGACTGCTACTGCATGTTGTTTCACGTCAGACTTGCGGCAAAATTTAATTTCTGTTGGGATAAATAAAGTAGCTTTAAATTTGACGTGACCAGTCTTCCATCCGTCCATCACTGGTCCCAGTCTCTCTGCTGGGGAAACTTTCTCCCAGTGAAACATTTCAGCTTATTCTGAGGCGTACTGTCCCTTTAAGACAACCAGCTGAAAGCTGGAAGCTCTTCTCCAGAACTGCAGATAGAGATTCTGTCCTCCAAAACCCAAATCCAGTCCAACCTGCACCAGAAAAGCTTGACGTTTTAAACCCAGAGGAGTTTTATTTACAGATTCTACCATCGGTTGCCACCGGCAACCAAAAGCTCGCTCTCAGGATACTTTTTATTTTCCAGGAGGAAGTGATTAATTTCTGGAGGAAATGTGACGTTTCCGGTCGTAGACAGACAGCGAGGTGAAGACCAGGGCAGAGAAACCGCTTTTCCTGTCAGTCATTTTCAAGAGGTCTCACTCCTCCACAAACTCCAGAGCAGAAAATAAACGATAATCCGCTTTCTGATTCAGGAGCTTTTAAAATCTGCCTCATTTTCTTTTCTTGGAGAATTTCATGAAGCCTTATTTGAATTCTTTTCATGTGAGTGTGCAAAGTGTTTAATATATGAGGCTAAAATACTGCAACAGATTTATTTAAACGGTATTAAGGACAAAAGTCTATTAATATAAAAGTACATAAATAAATATCAGAAACAAACAATGAATTTGACTCATGTCACACTTTACATATATTAAACATTTCGGGAAAATAAAATGTTATTTTTAAATATTTAATCATAAAAAGAGGAAGACACGGTTGAATTTCTACAAATACGCATAAATAATAAAAATAGTTGAGTTTCTCCATGTCTGATAAATTCATCAAAATAAATGCTAAAAGCTGCATTCCCCGACCCGGCCACATGGTGGCGCCACGGTCACATTAGAGCCATTCATCGGGGATTTTTGTAGTTTTTGGAGTGGAGCATCTTCCTTCATACATATGATCTTTGGTTGCGGAGTGACGCATCCTGTCTGACATAGAGGATCTTTGTGTTCCTCTCCGTCGCCTCCTCGCAGTGAAAGCAGCGGTTCCGCTCCGTCCGCGGCTGGTTCTGCCGTTAACTGAGGCCGGAACCAGAACCGGGACCGTAAAGATTCCGGCCCTGGAGAAGAAAAACCGGGATTTATTTTCCTTGTCATGGGAAGATTTAAAGGAGCCGCGCTTTAATTTCCCAGAAACCTTCCGGAAAAAGAAAAAAAAGAGAAATCACAGCAAAGGAGGAGAATCTGCGTGATTCACGACCCACCGGCGGGATCCGGCGAGATTTGCGCCGCAGGTTCTTCCATCAGCATCAGCCTGCGAGACGCTGCGGTTTCATTCATGATTTAAGTCGGATTTAATTAAGACCTCAGTACCAGTCGTGACCTCTGACCCCTGCGGGATGCTGGACGCGGTGAGGATGAAGGAGGCCTGCCGGATCTGCGCCCGGGAACTGTGCGGGAACCAGCGGCGCTGGATCTTCCACCCCGCCGCCAAGCTGAGCCTGCAGGTGCTGCTGGCCCACGCCCTGGGCCGCGGGCTGGGCCGGGACGGCCGCGGGGAGTTCGCCTGCTCCAAGTGCGCCTTCATGCTGGAGCGGATGTTCCGGTTCGACACGGTGGTGGCCCGGGTGGAGGCGCTGTCCCTGGAGCGCCTGCAGCGGCTGCTGCTGGAGAAGGAGCGGCTGCGGCTCTGCATCGCGGGGCTGTACCGCAGGAGCAACCCGGGGGAGGCCGGCGGGGAGGACGCGGACCTGGACGGCAGCTACTCGGACCTGATCCAGGACGACCTGGTATTCTCCGGGTTCGAGTCCTGGGCGGATCAGGAGGATGCGGCGCCGGACCAGCCGCTCCACCACTGCGCCGGAGCCGAGGCCGGCCAGAAGCCCCGCAGGTGCCGCGGCTGCGCGGCGCTGCGGGTCGCGGACTCGGACTACGAGGCGGTCTGTAAGGTTCCGAGAAGGTTCGGGCGCAGAAGCACCTCCTGCGGGCCGTCGACCCGCTACTCCGCCTCCGCTCTGGGGGTGGAGGACCTGAGCAGAACCTCCGAGGCAACACCTGTCCCGATGGATGTTCCTGCAGCCACGGCGGACAAACGGAGCCACAGCCCCGCATCCTCCGTGGAGTCTCTGGAGCTCCACAGAACCAAGGAGGAACCGAACCCGAACCCAGAGGAGGCGGGTCCCTTCTGGAGAAAACTCCAGACTGGGAGCTCCCTGTCCGGGGCGGAGGTGCTGCTGGGCCTCCTGCGGGGCTGGGAGTACCGGCCGGTGACCCCGCCCAGGGGCAGCAAGCTCCCGGTTCTGGTCAAAGGCCAACTGGATCCGAGCCTGTCCTCCCACCCGGCCGTCCCGGAGGTGGTGGTGCTCTGTCCGGAGGAGGAGCTGCAGGCGGAGCTGGAGGAGCTGGAGGAGCCGTGGCTGGATGATTACCTCCAGTGCGGCCCGTTCCGCCTCCAGCAGGTAGATGGAGCCCAGGAGACCCGAGGCAGGCGGGGCACAGTGGCCATAGGGGCGCCGCCTGCAGAGGGCGCCACATGTTGGGGGACTGAGTATTTCAAGTTAACAGTTTCTGGATTTAACATGTTTTAATGTGACTAAAGAAGAAGCAACATAGGTTTTTGTATAATGTTCTAATATCGCTGCAACATATTTAGATCAAATTTTACGTCCATGATGTCGCCCATCGATAATCAGGACTAAACAAATTCTTTAATTGGGCCAAAAAAATAAAAATAAAAGGAACTAAAATCAAACAAATAAAGTAGTTAATTTTTTATGTTTAGGAAAAGGATGATTTGATTTTCCTGAAATAGAAGAAAAACATTTCACATTTATTTCCAGTTATATTTCAATTTGCTTTAATGAATTAAATAAATTGACTGGTTTGGGTTCAGTAAACTGGACTTTTCAGTCAAAGCCTCTGGATAAACCAGGTTCTGCTTCTTATAAAAAGGAGAATACTTTGTGTTTAACATTTTCAGTCGTACGGAAATTATGTCTGTAATAAATTTATAGAAAGTAAATCTGCATCAACCGCCTTTGATGGACGGGATAAATTTGTATCAGTCTCAAACTTCAGTTGGGGGGCCACAAAAAATCAGCC
>CAEGAE010076268.1:0-11813 GCA_903067095.1 Girardinus metallicus
ACTACACTATCTGATTTTCATCAGCAGATCTTTTCTCTTTTCAATATTGCTTGAAACTTGAGGCCTGCTTTATAATGGTGGAACATCCTTCTTAAGTACATTTCCTTTAATTAAGCTCACCAGACAAACTAATCAACCCAGCTCTCTGAAATTAATTACAGTGATTCAAAGAGCCCTGAGACACAATATCATCTATAAATTTAATAGCACAACAACGAAAAAAAATCTTTATGACACTTAAATCCAATTTGCATAATAATTTGGAACACAGTGTATAGTAATAGTGGATTGCAGGTTCATCTTTGTGCCAAAGTGCTTCTACATCTGTAATTCATTGTGCTACTGCACCACATCATGATGGTTTATGGATTCTTCTTTGTGTCTAGCACAAAACAGCCTTCCAGTTTCCTGCTGGTAAACGTAATGTGAAATAGCTTTCAGCTTATTAAATGGACAGTCAAGTTTTTTAAAGTGTGGTGGGGTGGAGGCATTATCAAGAGTCGATATCTTCATTAAGACCACATTTCTCTTTTATTTTTTTATTTGTCTTATTTAATTTTCTAATCTTAAATGTTGTGTGTTGGTTATGAGCACCAAATCATCATAATTAACAGAAACTAGGGCTTCACAACAGAAGTGTTTGCGTAATTGATCTATATAATGTTTCAATTAGTAGCTGAAAAATGAAAGTTTTAATAATTTCCAACTTTTTGAACATGACTTAAAATGTTGTATGTGTGTAACTTTTTCAAATACTTTATAAATATAATTTTCATTTAGTTACTTTAGTGCTTTATCTGACAATTTTGGGATTTGTCATAGCAGCTACCACTCTGTGACAAATCCAAAAAGTGACAAGTGGAGACAGGATTCATGACTCTTTGAAAGGAAACGGAGGTTGTCAAGCCAATCCTTTTAAAAAGTTTTTCAAAGGACGGATATTTTCTCTTTAAGAAGCAGGCCTGGGGTAGCTAATTTTATCCAGTAAATAAACACCGGCATGACACAAATTATTTTTTGACCCAGACAAAAATGTGTGGGTTTCCTGAAAAGAAAAAGCCATACTTTTCTTTACTGTTTATGTTGTATTGTTATATTAAATGTTCTATTTAACAATGCTATTCAGACTCCTTAAATGTTCATCGAGTGTGTTGATTGACCAACCTATTTGATATTTTCTATGTTTTGGAGGCACAGTGGGACCTATGAAATTTTGATTGTGCCAAATAAAAAGATATTCACACATTATTTATTATATACAATTAATATATATATATATATATATATATATATATATATATATATATAAGGAGAATTAATTTGTAGATATTTTTGTTTTAATTTATGTAAATTAGAGATGTTAGTTTCTGTTAGTTTTCTGTGCCATCACTGAATACAAAAGAAGAAAATTCTAATAAGGTATTTAAGCCCATCAATATCAGCTACCCGTGTATTTTTAAATAAGAGAAATACTCTCTTGTAATATTTTAGTCGATTGGCTTGTCCTCCTAATGTATTTTGTAAAAATAGGACATTCTGATGCAATGTTTTAATCTACCAAAATGTTGTACTTGTGTCTTATATAAACGTATGACATCTTTATGTTGCTTTTTGCACGTGATTTATACTATGTGACATTTACAAAGTGTTGTGGTGGGTGTTGGAGAACCAAAATGCACATACAGCCATGGCTTGGCATGAATGAGGGTTTATTTCTAAAACATGGCCAGAATAATCGAAAGGAAAACAAAAATCAGGGCTAAAGATTAAACTATGAAAATAGGCATGAACTGTCGTGACAAAACCTAATGAGGAGTAAACGAAATTGACAGAATATGAAAAGACTTAAACTAGAATAAAACAAAAAAAAAAATTAACTAACACACCAGCAGAAACCTAGAGAAATTATTCAGAAAAGAGAATACCAGAAAATGACCTACCAGAGAGAACTAATGATGCAAAAACTATGAACCATAAATAATCCATGACAAAATCCACAAGCTAAAACCCAAACACCCACGAATCACTTGAATAATTGCTTAATATTACCAAGAAACACTCCTATTTAACATTGTTTGTTGCACTTTTTGGTGCATGAAGGTTATAGTTCATTGAAGATCTAACGGTTTCAATGAACCATTAGATCTTCTGAACACTCTATCCTCTCACTATGGTATGCCACCAATACATTCTTTAGAGACTTTTAAACTTTAACTTTTAACAAACCTTTCTTGTTTCATTCATCTGACTCTTGTTTATCCAGCAAAGTTGAATCTTGTAATACCATTAAATGGTGCTCCCTATTCTTGATGTCTGTTGGACGTGTCCCGGTAGCTGCTAGTCATATACAGGAGATGGAGGGACTGGATGCAGTATCTAGCTTTGTAAACCATTCCATTATATATTTGCTGAAAATCTGACATTTAAACCCATCAGCACCAGCCTAAACATCAAAAAAGTAAAAGAAAAAAACAAAAAAAAAAGAAAAACAACTAAATGGTAATAAACATACAGACCTGGTCTTTCACAGAATACACAGTAACTTGATGAAAGACAAATTGTTATATTTTCACAAATAACTATATTTTATACGTTATTTTATTACAGTTACTGCAACTTTAATACATAACAGTTACTCTTATTTCGTTATTAACTTAGGTAATAACATTAAATGTAACTAGCTTTTCCCTAGCCCCGATCTTCATTACATTCAACCGTAAACCCAACTGAGATTTAAATGGGGATGAGGGAGGTTATGTAAAATTATTTTCTTTTACCTGTATATCGTGTTACAATGTTATTCCATCATCAAAAACATATATGGAGTGTTGCTTTGATTCTTTCATGCATGTTTGCAAAATCTTTGCCTCGCCCTTGGCAGCTTGATCACACAAAAATGGTTCTTACAAAGCCTACCTATTTACCCAATGCTTCTCCTTTAAGCTGCAGTCTCCAACCAAACTTCCACATCACAAAGCACCCTTCCCCCTGGTGCTTCCTCTCTAAGCTCCACCAAACTATTAGCAAACGAGTCAGCTAAGCTTGTCTGTTCAACGTTCCTAAGAAGAGTTGTAAACAGACTCAGAGAGGCATTGTTGTGATCACATGCTGAAGGCGATGAGTTGGAAATACTAGGAGCATCTTAAACAGGTAAAGGCAAATTTCAAGGTGTCAAATTGCAAAGTTAAATTTCTTTTAAGTAAACAATAAGATTTTTTTATAGCAACTTTATGTAACATAGTTTTGTGATTGTGGTACTAAATGGAATTATGTCTCTGCAAAATACATAATAAAGCCTCTTTAAGTAATTGGCCTTTTAGTTATGAGTCATTTATGTTTACCAACAGACATTACACATTTGTTAGACAACCACGCATGTTACATCTATCCTATTTTACAAAACATATTTCACATGAAATTTGGCAGACATATGCTTTGGAATCGACTATCAGCTTTGTCTATTAGGCCATTTCCAAGTATGTCTGTATGTTTAACCAACTTCTTCCTGTTATAGCACAAACTTCCTTTGCTTTTATGTATGGCTAAAATATGCCATAATAACAACTATAAAATAGCCATGATAAATGTGTTTTATAGAATTAAGCTGATAAATGTTGCTCACACTGTTTTGTTTTTTCTTTGGATCCAATGTTTAGTTAAACAGCAAAAGCACCCATTCAGTCAATATGAAGCAGGTGAACCAATAAAACACTGTTAAACTAGGACTTAGATTCATTGATATGCCTAAACACCTCTGCAGTCTTTGTAGTTTGCCAACCATTAGGCAACGTTATAGAAGGCAGTGATCCATCAGCAGACCATTAGCATTTTGTTTGAACAGTTCATGGCTGTGTCTTGCTTCACTCGGAATGAAAGTGAGGGAAGGGTGGAAAAGCAAAAAGGAAAAGCTGGTCAAATACTCTGTTATGTACAAAGTACAGTGCGAAAGGAAGCCCAGGAGAAACTGAAATTAGATTTCCATTTTATGACACTTCTCAAAGAAGAAGAGAAGGAAAAGCAAACCTGAGGGAAAAGGACACCTGAAAGATGCAAAGTGGGAGGTAAAAGATGTGGAAAATTGCTGGAGGGATCAAGAGAGACATATGGGAAGGCTGAATGCAAAGAAGAATGAGGATGCATGCCCCAGTGACAGTGGCAAAATAGCATCAAGGTAAAAGGAGAATGTTGGAAAGGCAGCTAGAACTGCTAGAGAAAAAGGTGCAATTACACCTTTGAATGATATTAACATTAAAGGCCTAAAATACTGAACAATGTACATGTAGTGGAAATATTGCTTATAGGCAACTGCCAACAGTACTGAGAAGTAAGACTTTGTAATTGCTTGATTTTAGTAGTTTCACTTTTTCAGGATACTTTGCAATGCCACACCTGTAGAAGACAGGTATTTGGATTAAAATCCAGATCAATGACTGCAAGCAGGCAGTTCATGCTTAAATACATTTCAGTGTCAATGACTTGAAACAGATCTGCAGTGAAGAATGGGTCAAAATTTCTTAGTAAGGTTTAAGACTCATTGTTCTTAATTATAAACACTTAAAGCTGCAGTAGGTGACTTCTATTAAAAAACAAAAATATCTATACATGTTTTCATATTTGTTAAAACTCCCACTATGTTCTGGCAGTATAATATGTTATACATAGTCTGTAGAAAAAGTTTGCTCATTTGCCTCTTCCCTATGGTTATACTGCCATCTGCAGAAATACACGGCAAGGCCAGAAACATCCAATCAGAGCCAGGATGAGAGTCTTAGCACTATCAATCACCTCATATACTCGCTGCTCAAACCCTCCCTCTTGCACACTTCCATGCTACGTCTAGTTCCCCACAGCAGAACCCGCCCTGCCTGCTGTTATCCCTTCATAATTTTTTACTATTTGCAATCATAATTACTCACTTCTAAAAGAAAACAGATAATGTTAATACGTGTATTCTGTTATTTGGGCTTTACACTACTATTCAAAGTGCTTTTTTTTTAATTGTATGCATGAAAATAAGGATTATTTAAGCAAGCTTTTTTCACTGATTAAAATTGAAACATTAATTAAGTGTAAAGAGCGATTTGAAAAATAGAAAAAATTAAAAGCAAATATCATAATATTTAAAAAGATCTTATGTGAAAGGGAGTTTTAATAACAATGTCATCATCTTTTAAAATGAGTCAAGACTCTCAAGAAGATATAAAACCAAAGGAAGCTGTCAGCGTGCAGGTGCTATATACAGCAGTACATTTATCTCAAAGAAATCCAAAAAATTTAGCTTGAAACAATGGTATTTTGAAACTTTTTGATATTGAAAAAGTTTAAGGTCAATTTTTGTTGGTATAACAAATTTTAGGCTTCTCTATGAACATTTGTAAAAGTAAATTAATACCATTTATAAAGTAACTTGATTATTCTGCCTGAGGAGCCACAGGCCTCTCTAATAGCACTTGAAAGCACTTATGACAGACATAAAGACAAATGTATCCCATGACTCAAGTCACCATACCCAAGGAGAGCCGTGTTGCCCTGAGCAACACAGTCTGCCGTCCTTCTTCTTACTTTTTGAGTGGAATCCATGACAAACAAGCATATCGAACACGGTGGCTGAGACTAGTGAGTTAGACTGCTTTCATGTACCCAAGCTCAACAAGGAAAAAAAAGAGGAGAGGATAAAATATAGCAATACACAATAATAAAGCAAACGTGTGAGAGGAGGAGTAAGGGGACAAGAGAGAAAGACAAAGAAGGGCTGAGTGGGTAAAAGCAAACAAAAAAAGAAATCACATTCAGCAGGGCACTACAACTTGCAAAACAGAGCACGGGAATTCAATAGCTTGGTCATACTCACTTAATCTGATACTGCACTGGCATTGGCCAGCTGAGAGTCTGAGCACAATTAGAACTGGTTTTGGACCCCTGATTTTTTGATAGATGGTTACTTAGAGATCTTATACCTTCTGAATAAGAAACCCAGGGCAGTGTCTGGGGATGTTCCATCAATGCTGCTCACGTAATGCTCTGAAAATAGAGGGGTGACTGGTGGTAGGGGGGAGCCATGCTATTTGGATTAAATCCACTCAAGCACTGAGTGCACATAAGCAGCAGCTGCAAAAGGGAAGGCATATAAAGATTGCAGACAGTACAAATTCATGTTGGGGCTTGCACAATAAATTTTATTTTATTTATTTATTTTTTCAAATGAAATGTACGTATCTCATTTTGCACAGTGCTATCACTTTATAAAAATGTGGATCTATAGATTGCTATTCTGCTTTACTGATAATAATCATCATCATCATTATCATTATCAATACATATACCCATTGCCTATATCCACTCCTCCTTGAAGGTCCATTGGGTGAGGGCTTGATCTCTGGATAACAGGATAGTAGGTTGCAGCTTTCAAGCATGAAAGCTGCAATTTTAACAAATGTCAGTTGTTAAAATGATATTTGTAGTTTACTTTCACATGACTAATGTTGGAGACAAAAAGCAAGTCCAAAACTTGAGGGTTGGACTGAAAATTGGTGAAAAATAGGTCTCTGGTCTGACTTGTGTAACTTGGTCTGGAGGTGCCTAAGGCGTTCCCTAGAAGTGCACTATTGGTTAGTATTTTTTCCACACAAAATTGCTATCACTTGTCACAGAAGTCTGTCAGTTTACAGGCATTCACTCTCAGAATATGTGTTTCAAAAGAATTCCTTAAGGCTTAAGCTCCTGATTTAAAATGCAGCGTTGTGGCCTGTCTACGTGATCTTCTGGATAAAGAATTGCAAAAAAAGGGGGGAGAACTAGAATCTTAGGATTTAATAAGGGCGGTAATAGAATGTGTTTTGGCTACATGCCGTCATCAGCTTGTTACATACGACAGCATGTACTCAATGCTCATCCTTTAGTGCATTTTGAATGGCTAAACCCACTGTTTCATGCTTATTGCATGTTGTTTTGTATATTGCTGCAACAAAGCAGTATTTTGGGTGGCAGGTGCGCAAGTGGAAAATAGAGCACCACGTGTGCCAAACGGAACTGCCGGCAGATTTTTGATTGCGTGTCTTGCAATCAATTTATCTACACTCACACAAGAAAATAAATATCACCGTATTTGATGTTGTCTTTCATTAAAAAACAGATTTTCCAAATAAAACAGATAAGAACAATGTGTTGAGTTTGAAACAAAATATCAGAGGCTTTTATCATACCAGCCAATATCTGCTGAGTTTCAACATTCGATGACACTGAATCCTTGGGGGTAGAACTATCGCAAACAATGTTATAGAACTTTGATACGTGTCCTAGTTGTCTTTCCACAGAAATTAAAGTGATTTAAGTAAATTCCAGAGTTTCTCTCTCTGTCTTCTCAACCTGCCATCTGTTCTCTCTCGCCACACTTGCAACCCGTTAGTTTACCAACCCAGGTCTTTTGTCCCAGCATTCATTCTCATTTATTTATTTAAACTCTTCTCCTGCTCACACTCCTTGTTGGTTCCTCCTGTTTAATCCCTTCATGTCCTGATTACTTCCCTGTTGATACTCTACTTGCTTTTTTTGTTCCTGGTTCTTGTTTTTATTCTGCACTGGTTCCCTGTTTTCCATGACAATTACTACATCATGCATTTTGGTAAACTAAGGTAAATAATTTAGTTTGTATGTATAATCTTATTAATCTTAACATTATATATAGCTCAGTATGTTGATTGCTTAATGTTAAACAATTGGTGACTACAATGTGCTAGGGCCTCACAGTATAGGCCTGCATGAGGAAAGCATGCAAACATTAAGTAGAAAGGCCTGCCAATATAGGGTTTTCACCAAACACTTGCTCTGAAGCAACAGCGACAGATATTGTTAGGCCTCAGTATGCAATACCGATGGCAGAGATGTTGCTATGGTAGAAATTTTAAATTTTCTCCAAAGAAAAAGGTAACAGTTTTATCTATCTTAAAGCTTTTGTCTTCTAGTATCTAGTCTAGATGATATTTAAGAGCATTCCATTTCACAATGCATTCTGCTTCCCATGTTACAGCAACTTTATCCCTCTCAAACATTTTAGCGTAAGCCTCCACATATCTATGAAACTGAAAAATGTGAAATGTTGCAACACACAAAGACCTCCCATCAAATAAGCAATTAAGAAACTTTGTCAAAAACTGTCACACTTTAAGAAGCAGCCAGATGGTGTATCTGCTAGCTGATAGCCAGGGAGTGTACTCCTCTATACTACTTAAGGACACAGCATAAACAGCAAACTGCAACAACAAAGATTGGTTTCCTTCAAAAATTTATTAGAAAACAGCAATTCTATAAAAATTAATAAAAAAATAAGTGAATAACATAATTAGAAACACTGTAGCACAGCACACGAAGAAGAAGGCATGGCACTGGCCACCATAGTTCACCATTAATAGAGGTTCACAATCACAAAAAGGTCATTCCATTGTGTCCTGGCGAAGCAGGGGCTCTTTGAAGGCAGCAATTACAGCATTCACTGCTGCCAGGGCCCTGACTTATTTCTCTTCAGAGATTGTGCTGTACACAGTCCATTTTGCTTTTGTCCTATTTAACATCATTCTGTCTTCACATGCTGTTCTGAGCTCTTGTTACGACTGTTGTGGCTTCTGGTACAAAGACCTAATTACAGTAATGGCAAGGGATAAACAGATAAACAAGCAAGCAGATGAACTGGAGGCCATGAAAGCAGTTTGATAATATGTAAACCTCCCACACTGCTTACATAAAATATATTCCAACAAGCTTGTCACAGAGGCCAGTTAAGACTAAAACTAAGCAGATGATAGATAGCATAGCCTTAATGTGATGAAGCTCTGTGTGGCAGTGCACACTTGTGTATGAGTGATTAACATAATTACACATATATAGTTTTTAAACATGGCTCACATGTGAGCACAGTGCAAATATATTCAAAACATGTGCAGACAGTATAGCTCTGGGCAATACAGCAAAACCAGGTGACTAATGAGGATTTGTTTTACCACTGTTGCCTGGACTCTGGGAGCAGGGCTTAATCGTGACTGTTCATTGTGTCCACCGTTTAGCCATGGAACTCTGTGCTCACAATGAGGGCTTTGGTGCTGATGAAAGATGGGGCACATCTAGGAATCTGTTGTTGTCCTTGATTCTGCACAGTCTGGCGTTATTGATCCAAGAAAAACCATGCAGTGATTATTGTGTGGTTGCGTGAGCTGCCTTCACCAGTTCTGAGGTTGTGCACTGTTCTGTTCTGGGAACCTGTGCAAAATTCCTGCAATTCTTTAACAATATATCTTGCTGTCCTAAAGACTATGTGTCTGATATAAGCAGGAATTCATTGCAAGCACAGGCACATTCAGACCCCCTCTCTATATGTGTTTTTTATATCTGCACGGCAAAACAATTCCACTCTGTAAATGTATAATTCAGCTGAAGCTTGCATAACCACCCCCTTAATGGCAACACTCTCCTTCCTGGGAGGCACTCACAACACTAACATTTAATAAAACAGCTGTGCACCTTGACAAAGAAAGCACTGGACATACATGGATTTTTGAGTAATATTAAATTTGGTCAACAGTGGCCTTTTTTTATACAAGGACTCATTTTACCAAGAAATAATTTAAAGGTAACAAGCTTTTAGAGTGTAATTTGTAATTATTTTAAAGAAGTTAACAATATTCTGCCAAAGACAGATTTGAATTTGTTTATTTTTTGAAACCATTTCTTTTATATATCACAGAGTAAGGTGCATGTTGAGTTTATGTGTACTCCCTTGATCAATACCTTGTTGATTTCTCATTGCAATAGTTTTTTTTTTTTTTTCATTTGTGTGTCTGTGTTTGTCATCGCTTGTTTTTATTTGTGGTTTCTTTTGAGCTTTTCATCCATCCATCGCTTATCTTTATGGGGTTGTGGTTACTTGGTGCCTTTCTCCATTGATCATAGGGTAAAGTGCAGTATATCCTGGAAACATCACAAGTCCATTACAGGGAAATTTTACATTTATGCCAACATTATTCATACCCCTATCAGTTTTAGATTTAAAGTGATATTTTAAATTTGCCAGTGTGTTTGTTCTCACTCAGAGAAATACTGGCACTTTGGATTGGCCCAGTCAGTCCTGACTTCAGTCCAACAGATAAGATGTGAAATGGCGAAAATATTTGGAAGATGGTAAGGAGGTTTTTTTAAAACCAAAATAACCAAAAACCTAATCAAACCAATTTTTATATACATATGGCCACACACTTCTGTTTTCTAACATAACAGCAATTTTGTATTTCAGGAAAAGTAAAACTACTTTCTATCATCAGAACTTGTCATCATCCATATTGCCTGATTTCCTTTATTTTTCTCTTTAGCTTCTCTCAAACAGGTATGTAAGATGCACACAATAGTTTACCTGCAATTAAGAGAGAGATAGTTAGATACCTTCCATAAAGTTGGACCTTCAATTGGATAAAGATAATCACATTTAGATGTCATGTTTGTTTGTTTGATTTTTTTTAATATTAGTAATAAAATGAAACATTCATTGAATTTTTATTTTTTATATTATTTATATTATTAAAGTGTAATGATCAGAAGATAAATATTTTGTTTTACACTATGTTGCTTTTATTAATTTCTATAAGACAAGTAATAAGACAATCTGAAGAAGTAAGTTATGTTTATTTTGTCAATTAATACACTGTTACTTTGCAAAGACATTTGTGTATTCAATATTATGAAGCTAACTAACATGAACAGATTGCTATGAGTCATTAACAACCCTGTAATCCACAAACGTCACTGGGTAATTATCAGACTCATCCTTTCACAGTAAAACATGTGCAGCAGCTGCAGTCTGTAGCTCACATAATGGCTTCCTTTCACTCTGTACTACATGAGACAAAAACTATTTCTAAGACTCAAGTATCAGCCCCGAAGTCCAAGTCAAATTTAAGATCTTTAGGGCATGAGACTAATGAGATCTGAAGTCTTTTACTTTTGTGACTTAAGCGTGACTGGAGTTGCCATCTCTGGCATGTAAAGTATAATGCTGCACAAATTTCTCCATTTACTTTCTTGTACAATCATCATCCCAGACTGCTCTGTGGTAATTTTTTAGGTCCTTTCCTTTATTTGCATTTTGCACTTCTTGTCGAGATGTAAGTACTGCACGGCCTCATGTTTTTGGATTTATGTTTACAGGCTTCCACCCTTTTGCAGTGTAATGTTTTGTCATTACACTGTTAGTTTCTACACTCGCTTGCATCAGCATTATTCCCTGTGCTTCATTGAAATCCTTTCCTTGACAGTTTGCGCCAACTTCTCAGCAGAGGTATACCCTTTTATTGACATTTGCCTCCTCCCTCTCCCAAGGTGGGAACAGAAAGTGAATAACCGATAGGGATTTATGAATTTTAAACATAAAAGAAAGTCTTAAAAAGTAGTGACGGTGAAGCAAAAAGAAAAGACAAAACTTGAGCTGTACTGAAATAAGGAAAACTGTGGAGTTCATTTTCTAGGTTTCACATAACTGTTTTTCATAATAAAAGTGTAGAGATAGCTGTTGCAAATTAAACAACTGAACCAGAAAGCAAAACACATAAGACAATAAAGTGCTGGAGAGCGCAGCAATGGAGAGGGCCTGACCTCTTTAGCTTGATAGATGATACTTGTCTGACCCAGCAAACTAAAAAAAACATCAGAGGGAGCTTTGTTTTTCTATGAATAAACCAAATCATAACATTGGAAACATTTTGAAGTTTGCATAGCAATTTAAATATATATATATAAAATCATTGAATATATTTCAAGGTATTTTCTTTCTAATA
>CAEGAE010076269.1:0-24416 GCA_903067095.1 Girardinus metallicus
GGCAAAGTGAGAGTTAATCTATTAAACTGACAGAAGATGAATACATAAACTAAAAGCTGGATCATAGACATTTTTTATAAGCGTATTTGTGAGCCTGCCTCTTTATTATTAAACTGAATAGAATTTCAGGTCTTTGTATAACTTTTCTAACTTAGAAAGTGAGCTATTATTGATACAGGGTAGTTTTCTAAACTACAAAAAAAGTAACTGTTAGGGAAGCTCAAAAATAAAAAAATGGGCTGATATTGATATCCGATAGTTACACTGGTGTTATGCCAGATTTACCAATATTTTATTTTTATCTTTTTTTTTTAATCCGATCTCTCGATTAATCGTAAGAATAATCGATAGATTACTCGATTACTAAAATATTCGTTTACAACAGCCCTAATCTTAACAATCCTATATGAAAACCTTTTAGAGGCAGCAAAACAATTGGTAAAGAGTGGCTCTGTCAAAGTTCAGAGTTCTATCCAATTTAGAATTTGTGGCAAGAGGTGCAAAGCTGATAGACATACAGCATGTCCAAAAAGACTTGTGCCACACATAATTTTCCTCCTCCCTAAACGTTATGCAATACTTTGCATTGGTCTATGACATAAACTATAAAAGAGGTATGAATATTTTTAGAAGGCACTGTATAATGGCCGTTTTATGAAACACTTTTCTCGCAGAAAATAAACTTTAGAGTACTGATTAGGATACATGGTTGCATCCAGTTGAACAAGTTTAAAGCAGCCAGAACTTGAAACATTTCAGCATTTAAGCCTGCAGAAGCTTTGAAGTGATTCATGTATCGAACGTTTAGATGATCAAAGAGTCAGTAAATTTACATGTGTATAGAATGTGCCGGAGCTGATCTTTTGCGCTTCTTTGAATCTTTCTTTCTACTGTGCGCCGTAGACCACTGCATGCGTGTTTATTTTAGAAGGCAAGAACATTTCACATGTGGGTGTGGATGCAAATAAGCAACAGCAGTTGGCTTGTTTGGTTGCAGGGAAAAGGAGAATACCCTAAAAGGAAATGTTTTGTTGTCAAAATGCTGGAGACATTTATGGGTTGTTTTTTGTCCCCTCCTGATACTGATGGCAACTCTGCCTTCTTCACTCAGTAACTGCATTGTTTTTTTTTTTTGAAAACAATCCAGTAGTGAAGCAGCTAATTTGTTTGTAAAATCAAAAGTTTCATTCTAAGAAAGGCAAAAGACAAATTGCTTCAACATTATTTCAGTGCGGATTGGAGCAATCAACCCAACTCTAGTTTCAAATCCAGTAGAAAAAAGCTTTTCATATGAGAGTAGAATGACTTCTACAACATAGTAAAAGGTGTAAAAAAACAAACAAAAGTACACAAAGCATTACTCTAGGAGATAAGGTTGTGTTGTAGCTGTGAATTTTATTAACCACGTTTGAACAGGAAATTACAAAAATAATCGTAAGGCAGAACTTTAGGTTTAACAATGCATAAAAACCACTAACAGGTGGGTACAATGTAGTAAAAAAGCTACAGCATGCTGAGTTACACAAACATTAGCTTGAGGTTGTTTTTTTAGATGCCCTCAAAAAACAAATCTTATAAAACCAAAGACATTTTAATCTAGATTTATGAAAGAAAAACATATTCTATTTTGTCTTCATGCCATTTGAAAATCCAGGCTACTTTTTACTATTAACTAGTAGTAATAGTAAAATTATTTACAAAAGAAACTGTGCCCAACGGTGCGTCATTTTTTCATGTCACTGCATGATGTCATCGTTTGACACATTTCCTGTTTTTCCTGTCTCGACGACGTCAGATTTTATTTGTCTTTTGTTGAGTGTGTGCCGAGATCGGGTTGGTCTGGTCTCTGACATTCTTTAAAGCCGGCTCGGGGTTTACTCTGCATGACATCAGTTGTAAGAACTTTGTCAAAACCTGAGATCACAGTAGCAGGGAGGCTTCCAGAGAGAACAGAGTCAAACAAGGTGTGAAGATGGACTGTAAAGAGGCAGCAGACGAAGTGGACAAAACAGTAGCAGTGATGGAAAAACGGAAGCCTAGTCAAAGTCAGCCAGGCTGCAGGGACGACTGTAAAGGTGTGGGAGCTGGATGCGAGCTGGTAAAGAAATTCCAACTCAGCAGGTACTTTATTGCACTGAGAAATAGAAACTTCTTTTTGTTGTATTAAATTTTTTTTTTAAACTCGCTTAGCCTATTCACAAAAGAACAATTTAAAACCTTAACTACTCACTGATCTTAAGTTTCAAACTAGTTTTTAACTTCATATCTAAACTTGTTACAGCATCCACACCACCACTGATACCACATACTACAACTGTTAAAACTTCATCAGACTCATCAGGTTTCACTACACCAGCTTTTATTGCCATTTTATTATCTCATACCTATAGTGTGCATAGCTGTGAAAGTCACTTTGCTTCGTTCTGAATCATAAACACTATGGTCACTGTGATCTTAGAGCTCTTGGAGCATTTTCAGTGCTGAAAACTGATTTTCCACACCCAACTAAAAAATGTTTCACAGGAAATCTTGTGCACTCATGAGAAACTGAGTGAATGGAGTGTTTTATGGGAACCAAACCACATCACAGTAAATGATTGAGAATGGTGTTATGAGGTGGATTTCCTTTCATTATAAATTGCTTTCTTTTGTTATTAAGCATTACTTACTGTCTGATTCAAAGATTAGTCGGGCATGTTAGACCCGTCCAGGCCACATACTTTTGAACTGATTATGACTCTGTGATACTGTGAAAACTGAGTAGTTCTTTAACTACGACAAATGTAAAAAAGAGAAAAATTTTTTCGTAGGACTGCAGAGGATACTTTCTCCTGTTTTACTGTTTTCTAGCAATGAAACCTACCAAGGACACAACAATCTGTTGCAGTAACCTTTATCAGTTTCAGTTGTGACTAATCACTTGGGGCCTGTGAGTCTTTCTTCCCTTATGTGAGACTGAGACTGTGCCTTTTGACTTGATCCATGCTAAGTAAATACAATCAAGAATTAGGATTATCACAGTATGATAACTTGAAAGTAACTTATCACATCTTAATGACAAGAAATTTGGACTAAAATGTAATACAACAGTGTATAGCATCCAGTGCTAGCCATAACAGTGCTAGCATCCAGTTATGGCTAGCACTGGATGCTATAGCATCCAGTGCTAGCCATAACTGGATGCTTTTTGTTTAAAGGAGAAAAAAATAAATATCTAATGCTGAAGAAACAACACTAAATATTGGCTGTTAAAGAAGGTTGCAATCTTATTATCTAATGCTTGAGCGAAAAACAAAAAAAACGACAACAAAAAACAAAACAAACGGTTATTAAATTTAGTGATAGTTTCTGAATGCGTATTGCAAAAATCAAAAATGTTTGCTTCGTTCTTTGTAGAGTAACTCTGGCATAACAAAGTGATTGGTAAGTTCTTAATCAAGCTGTCCACTTAAGGTCACGCTGAGGTCGACCTTTGAACAGACATTAAAGCTTGTGAGGGGAGGCGGTGCTCCTTTACTTTCTATAGCAACACTGTTTGTGTTTCTCACCATGAAACAGCCAAATATGTCTTTGCTGTAAATGAGGGAAAACCGTATTGATTTTCTTCCAGCCAGTTGACTGGAAGTGTGCAGAAACAAGTAGGGGAGGGGGTGTGATGACTCTGTGTCCGTAAAACTGGAAACAAATTGGGTCACTCTGGCCCGTTTTACTGCATCTCATTAAAAATACCCATTACTAGCATGACGGAAGTTTTTTGAATTTCTGAAACTATAATTGTATAAAAGTTTGGTATACCTTGAAACTGGTAACTGATGTCTCAAGACAGCATCATAACCGTGTGACTGACTTTATTAAATAAAGACAGCATTGTCCATCAAGATGGACAGGCCACATTAACAAAATAGAAACCTGCGTTTGTATAACTTTTAGCTATTTTAGATTTTATGTGTATGGGTGTATGTGTGTGTCCATTTTAAGTCTTTTTTTTTTTTTTTAACCTACCTTTAACTGTGATGCCAACAATTGTAGTGGGGTTCTTTATCTTACTCCAGAATTATTTATTAATGCAGACATATTACCACCAGATTCAGACACTTAGTCTGTTGCTTTGCTGCAGGGTTATGCTGCCAGATGACGCCAATATTATGGGTAACGTTCACGGCGGCATCATCCTCAAGATGATCGAAGAAGCTGGAAGCATCGTCGGCACGAGACACTGCAACACGCAGAATGGAGTAAGTACTGACCATATTTAGTCCTCATTATTTTTATTCCAGTGGTAAAGTATTGAATCCAGATCTGGAATAAGTTCCTGCTTCCATATAATTGATAGAAGACAAAAAAAATTAGGAAGTCCTCTCAGCGCTGAACCCCCATAGTGCAGCACGCCAAGTTCAAGCATGAAGCTATTAGCATGACGCTGCATTCTGTTGCACAGACTGTAAATGCCTTTATCACTTGTTCCGATCTCCCATTTTGAAGGTACTTTGAACACAACGTCCGTTATATGCAACAGGAAGAACATATGGCTCATAAACTGAGGCTAGTCCTTCACACAGCCACCAGGGTTTAATTCCTGGCCTTGAAACATGTCTGACAACTTCTGCCTTTGCTCATTTCCTGTCTGCTACAAAATGTTAAAACATTTTTATTTTGTTTTTCATTTGAGATGTCCGCTTTATTTCAGATTGCATTAAGTGATTCATATTGTGAAACTTTTTTGGTGACATTTAGAATTGTACTTTTCACCTGGTGAACTTTAGCCCATGTTTGCTCCAGTTATCATCTCATCTTCAGTGACGTTCATATCAGATTTTGATGCCTAAGTTCATGTTTAAATGTTTCAAAGATCAACAGTGAGACAAATACATTTTCAAAAAAAACTCGGTACACAGCTTTAATCTATGATCAGGGTGAAAAAAAATAGCTGAACTTCAAATGCTAAAGGCTGCCTTTATATGAGCATAGGTAGCTGATTAAACAAAAAATATGTGGGAGCAAAGTTAGAAATACATGAACTCTACTTAATTTGACAAAGTTTCCAATTGTTTTCTGAGCTAATGAAGGTAAAACAGCTGGTGAAACACCATAGTTGCAGACTGAAACTGGAATTCCAAAGTTTTTATGCTAATGTAATGCAAGCTCATTTACAATTAGACATTTATTCTGTTTTGAACAGAAGTTGAGTTGGTGGTCATTTATGTTGAATTTTGGATGATAACAAATCTCTCTGACTGCCAAGATAATCTTGAGATACGGAAATCATTATTATTAGTGGCTTTGCTAAAGCATACTGGGATGATACAAGATGTCTTCCAGCGTTATTACTGTAAGTTGATTATTGTTTAGCTGCATCATGAGAAAAATGACTTGTCTTTTCTTCTTCTGCCTGTAATTATGCTAACCTTTCCTTTCCTTTTCTGTAGGACCGATGTTTAGCAGCTCTGGTTCGGGTGGAGAAGACGGAGTTTCTGTCGCCTGTGTTCATCGGCGAGGTGGTCCACGTTTCCGCCGAGATCACTTACACATCCAAGCACTCGCTGGAGGTTCAGGTCAAAGTCATCGCTGAAAACATCTTGACAGGTGACTCGACTTAACACCGACATTCAGTAAAAGAACATGCATGCCATTAAGTAACGGTGAGGGACACCTAATGCAAACCAGCCCATAAATCCCATGCTGCTGTACACTTTAACATAAATTTATTGATTTAACATTCACTGACGTTTCATGTCTTTGTGGTGCTATGACGGTCTTGCAGGGAATAAAAACAACATGAAACTGTCGAGCACTAAAGGATTTAAAAGCAGAAATGCAGCAAATTCACACAAAGGCCCTCGGTCTAAAGTGAGATACAGATCAGGATAAAAGCAGTGAACAAAGGCAGTTTGAGCCTTTCACAGCTCAGGAGGACCTGTATTTTATTTGATCAGCATTGTAAAACTTTTTGTTGTAACAAAAAAAGCCCCAAAAAATGTCATTCTAGGAGAGACGGGAGGATAGATGAACTTTTCATGATAAAAACCTATTATAAAATTTTCTAAAACTGCTCTGCTGTTCATGGTTTTGTAGGTTGGAGTTTACCTCTGCAAGACAGGAAGTAGGGGGACACATTGAATCAGATTGTAAGCCAGAAATGTGAAAACGTGCAGAATTGAACCACAGTTAGCTCCCAGAAAAAGTGTTGAAAAAATATAGTTAAACGGTACCGTTGGTGGCAATTGGGTGAACTAACCTGAGATTTAATGACAAAATGTTTAGACCTCATTTCTTCCAGCATCTTGGAAGACCAGCAACAACATAATCCTGTACAGACCAATCAGAGTTGCATACAGTGAGCCAGAGTTACTCAATAGTGTTTGGGCAGTGCATGAAAATGATCCTTTTTGTTTCTGAATAGTTTGTCAGTGCTCAGAATGTTTAGCAATGAACAGTGAAGAAAAAAATAAACAAATAAATAAACAAACTTTCTGGTGTGAATCATAAAGTTTGTTTTTTATTTTTCCCTTCAATGTCTTCATCTGAGTAATTATTATATTTTCCTTAATTACGCTTTGCACAACATCATATCCTTATTTAAAACGGTAATTTATCCCTTATGTTTCTACTGAGAAGGTTGAGAGTCTCACAGTTTAAGAAATTCAAATAGTATATTTTCTTAATTTTTTTTTCTTGCATAGCATTGTTGAGATCCTTAATGTGGGGGGATTTTGTTTGTCATCTACTCATTCAATATCAGTAGTTAAAAATATCATGTTTGTTCAGTAGAGGGCAGCAAATCATACTTATTGTGTTAACATTTCTAGATATGTAAAAATTGCCTTAACATAGCTTGAACTGTTTTAACAAGATGCTGCATTCTGCACTGCAGATTATTATAGGCTACATAAACCAAAATTTGCTTCTGCAAGCAGGCTTGTATGAAGCTGCAGGAAAATTGACATTGAACTGCGCTTTATATATGAACCTTTAAATACCATCTGCACAAAAAAATGCAAACTAAGCTGCAACAGCCTGTATTTATATAAAGGTATGTTTTACCTGCATTTACACATGAGACAAATGTTTATTATTCAGTTTATTAAGGCAGTTTTTGAACTTTGAGGAAAAAGTTGCAAATACTGCTGACTTTGCAGATCAGTTTCAAACTATATGCAGTGGTTGGCGGTGCTTAAAGAGGGTAAGAAAAATATGCAGAGTGCAAAAGATAGAGAGATGAGAGGGAGACTGGAAAAAAAAGCAAACAGAGGGAAGCAGAAAGGCAGATGGATGTAGGAAACTGGCACAAGGAATTTGAGCAGAAGAAGAAATACTTTGTAAATAGGGAATTATGGTAAGATAGATGAGAAAAAGGTCTTTTGAGAAACAAAAGAAGCATCCCCTAGACGGCTGTTGCCGTAGCAACAGGCTCATAGTGGTTGGTTGGCTCGTTGCTGGGCCGAGCGCTCATTGATGGAGGTGGAGGCAGAGATATGAGGTGACAGGTGGAGAGCGGTGGGCATACAGGCAGGCATCTGCAGGGGCAGTCCGCTGTGGCCTTGACAGGAAGGACCCCTGACTGGCCAAAAAAAAACCAAAAAAAAAAACTCATTGAGTAAATTCATTCAAGACATGGGCTGAGGTTCAGAACACCTTCAACCATAAAATATTGAGAACACTTAATGTCAGAGGAAGTACCCTAAAAATACCAGGATGTCCTGTTGCATCTGGTGCTCATTTTTTCCTATTCTCACCCACAATAGTCTGCAGATTCTTGGATTTATCAAAGTGCCTCTTGGACTGTTATGAATAATTATGAATAATTTTGAACGGCTAAGAGAACAAATCGATTAGCATAAAATTCATATGGATATTCTAGCTCAACATCCATCATTATGACATGGTTTGTGTTTCATAAACTTATTGCCTGAGAGTTTGCAGACCATCTGCAATCACTTCAGTGTCATTATGACTCACTTCTATCCTGCTGCATCAATCTAACTACTCCCTGTTGCATGTATGAAGGTAAAAATGTCAGTATATGAGTTATTTTCTGAATTTATAATACAAAATAAGTATAAAAAAAAATCAAGTAAGCCCGAATGCTCCAGTAATATTGTTTCTTAGATCTCCGTGTTTGTGTGGATGTCTGAAATCTTTTGAGTTTTGAGAAAATTTTGAAGTGAACTTTGTGAACATCAAATCCTGTATTCTGATTCTGAATGTGTGATGTCTTATGTGCTGCTGTTTTTGTTGTATTATGTGTGGGTATTAGGATCAAGAGTGTAAATTTCACTATTCTACTGCAATTTTTTACCATGATGTGAACTAGTTATATGTTTGTCTGTGTATTGAGAATCAGCTGACCACGTATGAAATCACACAAGTAGTAAAATAATTAGCTAAATGAATCATAAAGCAGGTCAGGCTGCTATCAGTTAGAGCCACTCCAAGTGTTCAGCATGCGAAGGTGAACCTTATGACGTGTAGCATAAGATTAATGCCATTATTAGGCTGCTGATTTTTGTTTGAATTCTGAAATGAGACAGGTGTTTTATAAAATATATTAAAAAATGTAAAACAATTATTAAAAATATTAATGTATTTTCTTTTCCCAGCCAATTTAAAAATGGAATATTGAAAAAAATGTATACAGAATCCTTCTCAATAATCAGCACAAAAGCCTTTATTGGCTTTACAGCAATCAAACCCTTATAACTGCTCACTAGCTTTTTGCATGCTTTCATAGTATCTTTAAACATTCGTCTTTCACAATGTGCTTTGAGGTTGGAGGGTCCTATATAGACGCCTATTTTGTTTAGGATGTGTAAATTGGAATAACACATAAAATCCACAGTCTCGCTGCATCACGACAATGTTAATTTTCTACTTATGTCACCATCAAATTTTTTCATACTCAATGGTCACTTACGCATATTTGGCTTACAGTGAATTTTTCTACACCTCTAATTCATCAAATATGTATTAGTTGAATTAAACAGAAAATTGGTTGTGCGTTGGCATGCTCTCCAAGCATTTGGCATGCTGAGGCAAGTAAGTCATTTTTAATGCAGATAGAGCATCTGCATAATGTAGGATCAATTTATGTAATGTAATGAATGAATGAATGCAATGAATGAGTTTCTGCTGGCTATTTACTTTGCAAAAACTTTTGCATTATGCTCAATGTCTGAGGTGTCTCAGGTCTTGAGCCTTTGAATTTGTCAAAAAACAAATGCATAGCAATCTGACTAAAGTGACAATCAAACTGCGTACACTATAGTATCAAATGCATTAGAGGAACATGTGGGAGCACTTTATAATTAAACTTGCATATGCTTTTATGTCATTGAAGAACAAGGCAGACATGCAGTAGGCTGATCTGTTTGGCCTACTAGAAGTGGAGCTGAATCTGACTGAATTGACTGAATCTGGTGATATTTTCCAACATTATCTTTTCAACTATTAACTGAGGAATTAGGGATTCAAAAATGGTTAGTCTGAGACAAAGTCACTGACATAAATATTACAAACTGCTACTTTTTAGAATATTGCTATTAAAGACATCTTTATGTCTTTAATAGCAAAGATCATGCTGCGCATATTATTAGTTTTTATGAAAACTGCAATGATTTCCAACCATTCCTATGCTCATTATAATGAGAAAGTAAATAAAAATGCTTGCATAAACAAATAGAAAGTGTAAATCCTTAATCAGTATTATGTAGATAGATTCATATGACTAAGCCACTGAGGTGAGATCCTCTGGGATAAACCTTTTTATCTGTATTGACCAAAAGACAGCATATGCAATCACAGTCATTCCTATAATAACAAAACAAGTTGTATACAGTTCTAATCATAGTAGTTTTAACACAAGATAGAAAAACAAATATTCCAAAATACCTGGAAAATATTTACAGAGAACAAGAAGATCGGCTGTAACTTTGTGCAAAATTCGGTCATATGTACTGAATAGGAAGTGGGTCATATCTGAGTGTATGTATGGACACACGCTCGTGTTTGTGTGCATGCATTCAAGCTCAATGTTTGAGCTTTTTGTGTTCAAGCCTTAGTGGTATGTGCCCTTTTTATGATGGGTGGGCATGTCTCCCGAACATGTAAAAGCTGGGCTTATTTAATGATCTACACTTAGATTCATCATTTTGTGACATGTGCACTTTACATATGCAAGCGCGTGTTTTTTATCAGCGTTTGGCCCTTTAAAAGGTTCCTGCGGGGCCGAGGGGGAAGAAGAAGAAGATAACGGGAGCAGACATTATTTGCTTCTGTCATGTCGGCTTAGCGTCAGGCCTCGCACACTGTGGCCCAGTCAGATACGGATGCGCAAGTGGATGTACCTGCACACGCGCCCTGACAGGGACGCACGCGCGTACGTTCTCCATCGCGCCGCTGATGCACGCCGACGAGCGGGGAGTGCTGGGAGGAACAGGGGGCACACGAGGAGCCTGAAATGCTGACACGTTCGACGCGGAAAAAAAAAAGAAGTCGCACTTCCATGCTTCCTCACACCCACACGGCTGCACTCTGAGCAGACATCCCCCTTCTTAGTAAATGAAGCAGGACTGGCACCATTTTACACATTCAGGGCCAGACTTGAATAAGTGTATTTTCATGCAGAAGTTTGTTATAACTGAGCCTGCCTTTGTACAGCCGTGAGGGTTTTGTGGTTTAGTGGCTGATGAGTAAGACTTGTGTATATAGTGGTTTTTGTAGATACAGCTTTGTGTTTATGCATTCATGTTTATTGTCTATGCATGTACGTGTGTGTGTGTGTGTGAGGCAAAGCATCCAGGTTCCACAGTCAGTCACGCAGCATCTCGTCAGGCGGGCCTCGGTCACAGACCCCCAGGGTAAGACTGCCTACTGTGGGCACGAGCCGTGATGATTGTCCCCGCTGGGGGATTGCACATGCGCACTGATACACGCATGTGGAGTCACAGTCATGCCACAGTGCTTAGAGATTTTCTTGTACCCACCCATGTACAAAACTGTCTCCGGACACACGGATACCTCAAGTGAAGTACACACACCTTCTAAAGAGCTTCATGCGCACAAGGCACTCGTAGCCACCCAGATCTGCTTTGCACATATGAAAAACACAGGTTGTTTCTATGAATACAGGCATTTGGGCTTTGTGTGTGCATGTACCTATAAGCACAGGTTTACATAAACATATAATAACCAGATTATGCCCCCTCAATACACACAAAGCTGAGAGAAATGCATTGTGGGTTGAGGCTTAGTAGCCTGTTGGTGTGACAGCTCTTGTTCTTGTAACACAACTGCAGCTAACCCGCACTGTTTGTTTCATGCTTACATGAGTTCATTTAACATAAAATTGACATTAAGGCTGGAAAGACAAAGGACTTTGGTCAAAATGCTAGTAACGGTACACTATCAGACCTTTCAAATTCTTATATCATCCTCTGAATAAGATGAGGACACCTTTAGAAGCCTGGGTTTTTGTAATAGATTAGAGTGCAATTTCTGGTGAGGACTCAGTTTTTCCACATTTATCTCAATGTAAAATGGCTAAAATTACATCCAGACGTATCACAAGTAGCACATGGTTAGCACATGGTTAGAACATCATTACTCAGTCTTTTATCATGGGTATATCCTGTTCAAACCCCAGACATTTTGTTTGTTGTACTCCTGACTATTTGAAGTGAGAGTGAACACTAAAAACGTATTCACTCTCACTTGAACTAGATCAAAAGAGCTTTCTGAAGCCTTCAGAAAGAAGGTTATGTGCTATGGGATTTAAAGAGGTCTCAAAAGGATTTGAAATCATCCATTCAAGTCTACAATATAGTCTACAAGTGGACGATATTCAGAACAACTTCCAACAAGCCAAGGTCTGGTTGTTCAGGCAAATTCACCCTGAAAGCAGGCTGTAAGATGCTAAAAGAAGTCTCTAAAAATCCTAAATGTAGTCATATGTGGAAAAAGTAAACCTCTTCTCTCTAAGAAATACATGAAAATTTTACAAAAATTTCCTGGGACAGCATTAACAAAGACCGGGACATCTGGAATGACAGTGTTTGGATAGATTAGTCTAATCTTGAAGGATTTGGACACAGAACAGAGGGTATGTTTCAGGATTGCAGGAAAATAACCTCATATCAACCGTAAATAATGGAGGTGAAAGGGTCATGGTTTGGGGATACTTTGCTACAGCAGGACATGACCAGCTCGTCAACACAGAATGCACCATCAATTCTGCTTTATCAGAGGGTGTTTGTGTTCTGGAAAGTCAGGGGTCAAGTCAAAGTAAAAGCCTAGATCTTAATACTGTGGGGCCACTTAGACAAGCTGTTCATGCGAGAATCTTCTCTAGAATCTCACAGGCGAAAGTCAGGAGTGGAGCAAACTTTCCTCAGACCAATGTCAGAGACGGGTTACAAAAAAGTTACAAAAAAGCATCTCACAGAATATTAGCTAAAGGGAATCTCTGGGGTGTTGTGCATCTTCTATTAAAACATAGTTTTTTAAATATTTTTTTAAATGAGTAAAACAACAGACAATGTCTCACCTTCTGCCCCAGAGCTCTGAAAGATGGAGGAGATTTTTGGACCGCTTTGGTGCGGGAGTGCACAGAATATGCTCGATTTAGATTGTTGAGCCAATATTTTCTTTATCTTACATTCATATCCAAAGAAAATTATGAGCAAGAAAAAAAATGGGCAAATCCCTTGAACATAGAAAACAAATCTTAGGGCATATCCGAGATTTGCAACAGGAACTGCAGTGGAGCTAGTGTTAGGATGAACTGCTCTGGGGTACATCAGCCGTAGAGCTGCTTTCGTCCCGCAGTCGATGTAAATTTAGTTTGAGATATTAAGTGCTGACAAAAGTGTTCTTTTTCTTTCTTCTTTTAAACATCTAAAAGCACTCAGAGAGCCTAAAGTGTACTGTCATGTTTAAATTGAGCATTGGAAATTCACAAGAAAAGCACTGCCATTAAACTTTTCCTGCCCACATAATTTATCTCTTCCCATCAGGCTGTAACATCTCACAGGGAGAACATAGCAAAGTTGTAGGAGCCTTGGCACAGTGCAATGGAAAAATCTGTGGTTTTGATCACCGGGGACTGAGCACCAGGAATGATCCTCTCTGTGCTCTATCCAATCCTGGAACACATTGTCCAGGATGGAGGACGAAAATAAATTGTTTTACTCCATTGTTGAAGAACTAATAGCAGAGAGTAGGAGACAAAGGGAGGGCGAAACAAAATGGCAGTAAAAACCCTTTGAGGGGAAAAAAACAGAGGACGGTAAGAGGAGCAAGACCAGAGCAAGTCTGATCAAAGTGTTTGAGAAGAGAAACATGCTTCTAGGTATTTTTCAGGAAAAGTAGGATGCCATGATTGATGACTTAAACTTGGATTAAAAGGGATTGAATATGGGATAATCCATGCCGGAGGGAGTCTGCCTCCACATAAGCACCGGCCCTTTAAATAGCCGCTCTGTTTAGTTTTGGGTGTGTTTGGAATTTCTTCTTGTGGGAGCTTGGATCTACCTGTCTTTTCATTCTTGTCTTTGGTTCTTCTCTGAGTTGACTTTTCATATCGTCCATCTTTGAAATGGTCCTCATCTTATCGCCTCCCCTCAAGTGGTTAAAACATATATGAAACAGAACTGGTGTTAACTGTCGTCTAGACTTTGATACTGGAAATGATTTTAAATTGTAGAAAACGTTTCCGACCTTAGCCCTGCCAACTAACATGTTAATAACCTCTCTAGAAACTCTGCTTCAAAATTAAAAACTGTCTCTTTAAAGGAGATATGTGTGATTTTATAATAATCAGGAAATGAGTACGTTACTTAGGGATTTTTTTTTCTCTTTTGTTCATGGACTTAAATCTGAGGCTAACTGTGTCTTGTCAGACTAAGATCAATTTCAAAACCAAGCGCACTCACTCAGTGGAAATTTCAGTGAGCAGATTTGTGAGACTTCTGTTCCTGGAAGGAATGCAGCCAAAATCAGATCTATAATTTATTTAGTAATCCTAAATAAGTGAACCAGCTGCCTGTTTTGCCATCTCTTATGAGTATATCAATTAAAATTTCATGTGATCACACGTAAAATCGAAACTAAACCATACTGGAGTTATTTCTTTTAAAAACAACACAATTTCTCGTTTTTAAGGGCAGTTTTTCCTTGAGCCCATAAGATGTAAGATTCCTTATCATCTAATGCAATAAATAATCCCCCAAGCATAACAGGGAGGAGGTTTTGCTATTTTATTGGGGATATGGTGAGGGATAAAGGAGGGAGTCGAGGCTATGCCATGCTCAAACATCAACATTGTCTTCATGTGCTGCAGAGGGATTTAGCATTCAGAGCCAACTCCCTGATTCCACTCTGGTCAGAAAAGGTCATCAGTCATTCTGGGAATGCTTCGTTCCGGAGATTCTCCCTTCTGTCTTTTTTTTTCACTCCTTGCCTTCCTCCCTTGATTTCGAGCACAATTCACTTAAAACTTCCAGCAGGAGCTAATAATAGACCAGAGCCGCTCAGTCCTGGGTCGAGTCGAGGATATGTAAATATGCCTCTCTCACTCCTGTGGGCAACTTCCTGGTTGTTGGCAAGGGTTTGAGCCAATGGGAGGAGGAGTGGGAGAGAAGCGCGGTGGGCATGGCAACGAGGCCCAGCTGCCTGCTCAGTTTTAACTTCAGCGTACAACATAAGCAATGACCTGTAGGGTACTCTGTTCCCAAGAGTCTTTTGTCAAATGCTAAAGCCACAGCCCTCGACACTAAGATGACCACAGGCCACATTAATAGCGCTATTCCTGATTATTTTCAGCTTAGCACTTCTGAGTTTCTGAGTCAATTTATTAGAATCCATGTGGCTGAGATGTGCATTAAGTTCTGAACCACTTTACATTAAGACAGCCATTTTAAGTAATGTGTGAATACTTTAAAATAAGGTTATTAGTTTGGCTGTAGCCAAACATACAGGAGATGTCATCTCTGATCTAAATTTCATTTTGACATTAAAACCTTCTTTCTGGACCATCAACCCATGCAAGTAAATGAGTTGATGGTTTTTCTTAAATGAGTAAATGAGTTGATGGTTTTTCTTGTGACACTAGAACAAATATTGTTCTAGTGTCACAGTATTCTCCCATCATTTTTTAGACTGCCCAGTAGATTGGTTAATACAATTCCATCATCGCATAGATGTCATCTTATCCTACTATGGTAATATTATATTGAATGGTATCATGAAATTTAACATTTGAAACAAAAATAAATAACATGATCTTTGCTTTTTACATGATTAGTATCTTCTATAATATTTTTTTATAGACTCGAGCAAAAATGTATAGGTCAATTTCGGAGGAGTTTTCCAGTGTTTATTGTGCAGAATATTGTAGGTTTTTAAAGTTCTTTTCTTTATGGAGACATACAAGCTGATAATGACTGGTTTAGTCAAGGGACCAGAACATGTAGCTAACCTGCCTGCATTGTTTATAGCACTGGGTGGTGGTTCGACACCTCTTCTTTCAGTTGTACTTTTCATTCAGTTAAATATTTTAAGGGCTAGAGCTGCAAAATATATTACCAGTACACAATGATTCCACCATGTCCTGGTATCCATCTAGCTCCAGAATTTGTCCAAATGCAGAGAAAACCTGGACATCGTAACCCATCATAACGATTACAGTCCTTTGCACTTGTAATTGTGCTTACAATATATTGTGCAGCTCTAGCTTGAACGAACCTCTCAAACTCTTAATTATCGAAAAAGCTGATTTCTGGTCGGATTCTTATTTCTGTAATCTACTGTGTGAGTTGGATCGCTTTCCAGGCCAATATCCTTGAATTAATCATGAAATTAACCTGCAATCCTCTCAGTCTCGAGAGTCCAGCTGTGAGGCACGTTAGCAGCTGAATTGATATGAGCTCTCTATAATGCAAAATAAAAGGCTCTAATTGTTATTTGCCCTGATGAATCTAACTGCTTGTTTATTAGCTACTTCACTTATTAGTCTGTTATACTGTTTTATGAATCTGTTCACTCCAGTAATAACTTGGGTATTATTGTTATGAGTAGCGTCTTCACTAAAATGCCTTAAGTGTTGGGGCTAAAATGGGTTATGTTGCAGATGCATTTGTTTGTACATTTACAAAAGTACTTATTATTAAATATAAGCTCCATAGTTCATAGTGAAAATCAGATACTTGGCCACAAGTTAAAGATTAGAATAACTTAGGAAGGTGGTTTCCTCTTATTTTGTGTCCTCACATGCGTATCATAATTCTAGCACCTTAAAATAGACCCTCTCTCTCCGTTTGTAAATTAAGTGACAAAGTGTGGGACGAATTGAAATCGCTATAACAACCTCTCCCCCTGATCGCGATGACACGTAATTTCAGTGAGTTTCTTGTCCTAACCTTAGGCACAGACACAGTACTGGAACTGCTGCATTCAAGCTCGAGGGCCTTTATTTGGCCTCAGTGTAAACAACATGGGTATTTGTTGGGAGCATTTATTGTGTGGAATGTCATGGTATTTAATGTGTTCTGTACTTGTGGGATTCACAGTGTATAAATTATGCAGACCCTTGTGCTCACCAAACTTAGTCTAAGTGATCGTTTCTGCTCTGAATGGACATGAAAAATTGTCTCTGAGTCTTTGTTGTTCTCTTCATCTTCTTTGTTTGCAGCAAAAGCCAGATCTGTAAACTGTAACAAAAGAACGGCTGAAAACTTAATTGGCCGTTGCTTTTTGTGTAGAGAGTGGATTTTGCTCCATTGTTCCTTTAACAGAAAAAACATGTCAGAACGTCTTGACTGCCAAAAACAGCTGGAAGCTGCCCTGCTGACATAACTGGACAAGAATTTACTCTGTTCTTTCTTGTTGCAGGTGCAAAAAAGCTGGCCAACAAGGCAGCGCTGTGGTACGTCCCCTGTTCTCTGCAGAATGTTGACAAGATCATGGAGGTGCCTCCTATTAAGGTATGTTAAAGCTTGTCTTGGTCAGCTTAGAGCTTTTGTTCTGGGCATGCATTCTAGGGTTGTGTTGACCCCAGAATAAGAGAAATAAGTATCCTAACTCCAGTAAGTAGCAGTCTTAGTCTAAGTTTAGAGAGTTGGGGGGAAGCTAATGGAGAAGCTTAGCTACCAGTAAACCAAAGTAGGACCCATTGAGGAGAAACTCTCTCCCCGAACTCTCCAGGAAAGATTTTCTAAACTGTGTCACTTTTGTATGAAACAGTTTATTTTTATGTGTAAATTTAATTGATCAATGTTACAATGGTCTCACTATGTGAGCTATATTTTAACACTTAATGTTAAAATGTTATAAAGTTGATCGGTTTGGTCTGACACAAGTTCCTTTTCGTTAACTAGCAGTTCTTAGCTAAAATTGAATTTACCATAAAAAGGAATATAGGTTTTGTTTTTTTTAAAAAAATGGAAGTTTTGATAAACTTGCTAGCATAACTTACGTTGAAGCATCTGTTGTTGTGTTTTGGCTTTTGCATTTTTGGTCCTTCTGGGCCATCATAGAAGTTCTTACACTGAGTTTTTATAAAGAAAGTGGCTTTGATTGGATTAATAGTCTAAAAATAGAACTTTTATGGCAAACTTCAATGATTGCACTGGCTTTGAAGTAAAAATGCATAACAAAAGTAGACTTCTTTTGTGAGAGTTCTGTCGGAGTTAAATGGCACTATGAGGTCTTTGTGAGCATTGTTAATGAGGAGGATATTAAATTCTCTTTTGGATTTCACAAGGAGGTTAGGAAAACGTTTATTATTAAACTGTGGAGAAATATTATTCTTATTGGCACCTTCAGTCATGCAAGGAAACACTGATCAGTGAAGTGAAGCTCTTGATGAGAACCAGGTTCACTTTGTTTCTGTGCAGGAATGACCGCCAGCCTTCACTAATGTTTAGTAGAAGTTTGTGCTGGACAAGACAAAGAACTAAAACAACAAAGAAATAAAAGTTTCCCTTTAGTCATATACGTATGGTTTCACGATGTTTCTGCTAATATTTGACGAAAGATATACAAGTTGAATAAATCAGAGCATACATGTCTTCTGTGTTCCAGTATGCTAGTGCAGAGAAGGAAGAAGAAGGCAGGAAGCGCTACGAAGCACAGAAAATTGAGAGAATGGAGACCAAAGCGAGGGTCGAGGAGGCGATGCCGCCTCGACCAAACCCTGGTATGGTGCAGCTTCTTCTACCTGTTCATGTTAATAAATTAGGTTTCTTACAGTCTGAAAAAGTCTGGAATTTCTTATGACTTTTTAAGTTCTGAATAAGTGTAAAAAGGAGAGAACGGAATCATACTTGCACTTCTGTCCCTATCCTATTGTCTAAATGTTTTCTGTTCTTTCTTCCTTCATTCCTTCCTGAAGCCTGACCTCTGTTGATTACTGGCAAGACTAATAATTTTTGTGTTTTAAAATCATCACAAAGTAGTGAGAACAGTGGGAAGTTGTTTGTGGAAAAGGAAGCGCTTGATTAGGAGAATTAACTGTTTATTATGGTACAATCTGGAAACAATATTCAAATTCTTTGTTGCTCTGCAGTTCTTACAGCAATTTTGATCAGTGGTTGTAATTACGTGAAGAACAAACTAGCGAATTCAGCGGCATGTAAACTGCAGTGTTCAGTTTGTGTTTCCATTACGTTCTCTTTCCCAGATGACTGCAGTTGCAATGACATCCAGACCATGAAGTGTAATACAGACATGCCACATCTGTAATGTGAAATACCTGCAACTGAGAAAATATGTGGCACTGGGTGCTGGCTTGGGAAATGTTACTACTCCCTAACTCTACTCCTATGATCAAATTTGAGTCACATTACTAAAGAAAACAAAGACAAAAGAAAGAGAAATCAGATTTTGAAGAAAAAACAAATCTTTTAATGTTAAAGGGTTGTGCCACAGTTTTACCTTTTGTATGTGTAAAACACAAATAACATCAAATGTGTTTTTATAGACTTAATTTTGTGTTGCAATTTAAAATATTGAACTATTATGCAACTCTTGTCATTTTTGCTAAACCGTAGAGGATGCACCAAAGGGTAAGTGAACAACATCAACATGTATGTTAAGAATGTTGGTCAGAAATCAGGCATGCCTTTCCATTTGTGGCTTGAATTTAGTTTAGTTGTGGTTTTGGGAAAATATACCTTTTCTTTTTTCCCAGAATTTAATTTGTGATAAGATTCTGTTTGTGTGTTTGTGTGCTCGCATGGCAGAAAGGCACACAGTCGGCTTCAGCCAGTCCAGCCTGATCCATTTGGTGGGGCCTTCAGATTGCACACTAGATGACTTTGTTTATGGTGGTGAGTTTATGTCTTTCTTATGTTGCTTTTAATACATGTTACTAACAGGACAGTTTGTTCTGAATAATGTTTTGCTGAGATAAAAACTCAGCTTTATTTTACAATGTAAAGAGGCACTCAACTGGCCGGAGGAAGGGTTTACTCCGTGGCTTGTGGAAAACCTTAAAGAGAACTTTAAATGGCTTTCCTTCAACAACGTGGCAAAATGCAGAGAAGTATAGCATGTGGAAAATCCTTTGCTATTATGCAACAATGGAAATTAATTCTTGAACAAGATTTTTATGAAAGAGCAACATAAACAACAGAATGTTTTCTTACACAATAAAAGAAATACACGTATGACTCACAGTTCATATAGGGCAGGTTAAGAAAGAAAATATTAAGAAGTCATGTCAAAATTAAAACCTCAGTAATTTGGCAGTACCTTTTCTCTGCTTTTTGCAAATACTGACTGAGTCATGTGTCTTGCATAAAACCAGCAGTGTGCCAGAATAAAAAAAAACAGCACTTTCAGGTTGGAGGTCCCGCCTGTTGTGAGGAAGCTGAGAGCTGATGCAAACCAAGTGAAATCGAGGAATGTCCATCATGATGCTCTCTGGTATCTTTGAATACAGTTAGGAATCAATGGACTGTAAAAATGTTATTTTGAAAGTGTCTATTTTTGTCGATTTTGAAAACTGCTTTGGTGTTAGACTTGAAATCGTTCCTAAAGCAGATAACATGTACGGGACAAACCTGAATATATTCAGTTAGATTTTACATGTAATGTTTACAAATCTTGTCTACCTGAAACAAAAACGACTCTTTCCTCAAAATATTTTATTTTAGATGAATTCCTGTTAAACAGCTAAATTATTAAACTGAACGATGATCAAAAGCAGAGAAGAGAAGCAAAGTGAAATGAAGAATCTAAATTAATTTTGTCCTTGGATTAATTTTGGCTCCATCTATAAAGTTTTAGACTGAACAGAGGTGCTTAAAAGGAATAGAACGTTTTTTACTGCATCAATTTTCCGGGGAGATTATAATAATTAAAAATGCTGTTGGGTTTTTTCTAGTTTAACTGTAAACAATTAGCGTTGAGCGTGATTTACTGTCTGTGCAACTTAAGTAACTGCTTGAGCAGCTGCAGTTCACTGTTAACTGCAGGAGAGCGCTCAATTGTTATGAGAACAGCTGAAACAGGGATGGATGAAAATAAATGAACAGTGAAGAAAAGTAGGACAGGAGTGTGTAGCCTTAGGAAGATAAAAAGGTGTTTATAACAAGAAATTATATTGTGTCATTTGCACTTTTCAATGCTTCAAGTTTGTTGTATGAAATGTCTAAATAAACTGCAGAGAATTTAATTTTTAGCTTGCAATATTCAGATGGATTAGATTTTTTTTTAAAGGGGTTTTCTTGAGAAGTTACGGGTACTCAGCATCTTCCCTCTATCCCTTTGCTATCTTCTTTTCTAACTAAGCTCATAGTACAGTGTAAAATAAGAACACAAATACATATCCAGATTTGTAACTTCCTGTAGCCATCAGTCGGACTTGTAGTGATTATAAAACAGAAATCTTCTAGGATGTACTTGTAGCAAATGCAAAAATGTATTTTCCAACACAAAGCAGCTGCTTTCTATTAGCTGAAGTATATTGTTTATGACTGGATGTTTGTGCCTCAACCTGCCATTTCTATTGAGGTTAGCTATGTTGGGAGGCCATGAGCCCAGTCAACAGGATGAACAGAAGAAAGTTGTTGACTAAGAACAAGAGGAACTGAGCACTAGACAGGATGGGAGAGACAGGATGGAAAGAAGAAGGATCATGGACAGAAAGATAAACGTTGTAGATTCATGGTTGCCTTTTTAATTTGGAGGGCTCGCTAGTAAATGTGTCCAATTAAAATCAAATATGGTAAAAGCATGCAGGTCATTTAAAACACGCACACACACACGCACACCCCCACACACTCTGTTGACTCTTTCATGCCATTGCTCATTAGGCAATGTACCCTGTTGTTTGCTTGCTGCTGCTTTCGCTACACTTATTTTGTTTACATAACCGAGCCAGGTCAGGCAGTCAGGGTGCTCGCTCTCTCTTTTTTTCCTCTCGTAGCATGTCTTCCATCCCTCCACTCTGCGAACGTACTGTATCCTCAGCTTAGAGAGCCAGTGGTTCGACAGTTATGTCATGGTCACTAACACATGATAATCCAACTGTCATGTTGCGTTATCTTTAGTTTCGCAGTTGTTTGGGCTTCTACTCTTAGGTGGCTTTGATAGTGAGTATTTAGGAAGATTTTCTTTTCTAATTATGCAACCTTCACCTTTTCCCCATTTTAGGAAAAAGAAAACAGCTGAAACATTGAGATTAAAGAGTCTAGATTATCCAAAATTAACTTCCTCCTACAAGGTTTTAAATTGTGACTATGTTTCAGAAATGCGGGGACAGACTCAAAAACAATTTGTATTAAAACACATAATAGATTTGATAGTCACGTATGGTACATAATATAATAAAATGTGTCATATGATCTAAAATGGTCTCTGGATGGAAAGAATAAGGCTGAAGACAAATGTGAAATGGTTGTGATCTCCAGGCCCTGAGGCAGCATTAAAAATAGACATGATTCTGTAAGTGGAAATCGCTGCACAGGCTCAGGAGCACATCAAGTTTATTGTCACTGAACACAGCTTGTTGCTGCAATCCACTAATGTAAAATAAAATCCTGCCATAAAGGAGAAAAACCTTATTTAGCCTTGAGTTTATTTGAGATAGGGTGAGATACTGACATGTCCTATAATTTAAAGCTAAGTTTTATATTCTATGTTCAAAAATCTGCTTTTGTGGTGATCTCAGGTGTAGTTGTACAATGTGTCCATGTTTTACAGCCACTAAACAAAACATTCTTCCAAAGAACACTTTGCTTATTCAACAACTTTATGCCGAACATTGCTTGTGTTAGCATATGGCTGATGTAATTCTGAAAAATTCATGTCACCAGTTCAGAGTAAGCATTTGGATTATTTAAGATAAAAATAAGTAATACTCTCATTGGCTCACTTCTGCAAGATTACTCTTGTTAATTCCTTAGAAATTCTAAATGTAGGTGGCAACTGGACTTTCCTCGTTTCTTGAAGACGTTGCGCCTCTCATCCTACTTCAGAACTAAAGAAGCTACTTGGAAGAGATGCAAAATGTCTTCAAGAAACAAAATAAGTCCAGCTGCATCATATTTAAGCACTTGGGATTGGCATGTCTTGGATGTATGAGAATCTTCACCAGTATATTCCTTAGCAATTGTTCTTATGGTCAGTATACATGGCTTCTTAGAGTTGTGATGGTCCCGCTACACAATTTTACAACATGTCCAGATAAATCTGTGTTAAAAAAAAAATAAATAAAAAAATTTGAATTAGCTCAGTTATTATGGAAAAAAGCTAGCATAAAAGTACAATTATTTGTTTTGTAGATCCATCCATTTTCTGTTCACCCTTGTCCCAAGTCAGGAGGGGAGCTGGTGCCTATCTCCAGCTAACGTTCCAGGCGAGAGGTGGGGTCACCCTGGACAGGTCACCAGTCTGTCTCGCAGGGCAACAAAGAGACAGACAGGACAAACAACCATGCACACACACACACACACACACACACACACGCACACGCACGCACACACACGCACTCACACCTAGGGAAAATTTAGAGAGACCAATTAACCTAACAGGCATGTTTTTGGACTGTGGGAGGAAGCTGGAGTACCTGGAGAAAACCCATGCATCCACAGGGAGAACATGCAAACACCATGCAAAAAGACCTTGGGTCGAACCCAGGACCTTCTTGCTGCAAGGCAACAGCTCTACCAACTGCGCTACTGTGCAGCCCCATTGTAATTGTAGAGCGATTAATAGTTTATATTTCCTCTTCTAAATTGTTAGATTGTCCATGTCATGTTTTTCAATAAATACTAATTATGAAGTTATAAGAAATCTTTCCAACTTACTTTATGAATGCAGTTGTGAGAAACTCAATAGAAAGATTTTTCAGATGAATTAATTTTATTGATCAATTTATTTCCTCTGAAGTTTTTTGGATAGCTGATATTCCCTACACAGTAGGGAATATTTACAGAGTCACACAAGCACTGTTAGATCTGAAAGATCAGAACATCTTTGGAAACACAGCTCTTGAGTTTTTGCTCTGTAGCTTCAGTTTTACATCTTATCAGGCCTCTGTAGAACTATACACAGGACAAGAGACGACCTAGAGAAAGACAGGCTGAATCAAAGTTTTTTTGTAACTGGAAATTAGAATTTGGGCTTAGTTTACATGTAGCCCTAACACAGTTTGTAAAACTCTAAAAAGCATTGAAAGTTCAAGGACTAAAATTTTTTTTCTTAAATGATGGATGCCTGGGGACAGTTATGAAACATCAGATATGTCTTGAACTATTCCAAATAAAAGCAAGATCAGAACATAGAACCCCTCAGAAGTCTTGACTCTTTCTGCCTTTGCTTTCCTTTTCTGTTGTCTTTACCTCTGCTTGTTATCTTTTGCTCTCTTCTTTCCCCTTCCTCCCTTCGTGTCAACAAGCGTGCCACTTGTTTCCATGGACACAGCAGCTGATTGTTACATGTGGGCTAAAGCAACTAACTACAATTCATCACCAGCTGTATTATGTATTGTAGAGTTTTACAGGCATATTTAGCACAGAAGTAACGTTGCCAGTTCTTAGGATGGTAAAAAGATAAAATGGAGATATTTTATTATGAAATTTAATGAAGAGAGCAATCCTGAACCTCTGAACACGGACCTTGTGCTACTTGGTGTTCTAACATCTGTTCTCTGCTCTGATTGTTGATCAGGGAGTATTTAAGCATTTTAGAACCCGAGGTGGAAGTAATCTTGTTTGTTAAACACTTACAGTAGTTAAAAAAAAAAATGGAACAGAACGAGTGGTATTACTTATGGCAACATAATTAGATGACTTCCTTAAAACACTGGCTACTTCTAATAAAGAAATTATGCATATGATGTCATTTCATAATGATTTTATACTCTGAGCGTTCCCCAGTAAGAGGAAATAATGACACATGTGTGTATATATATATATATA
>CAEGAE010076270.1:0-41303 GCA_903067095.1 Girardinus metallicus
GTTGGTCCGGGTCCGTCGGGAACGCATGATAGGACAGATATGGCTGTTTTCTTGCCCCACACGAACAACCACGGACTGGACAAAAACAACTCCGCCGAGACTGAGCCATTTTCCTAGCCTTTTAATGCTAACGCTATAGCCACCGGAAATTGTCAAACCCCACATCCGCTTTAAAACGCGGAAGCGTGAAAAAGGTCTAATGCAGCGATATATTTACAGTTTTCTCCTCGTACCACAGCAATCACGTATTAATAATCGCAAAATAAACACTAAGCCCAAAACCGTACCGTTGCAACAGACTGAATGTTCCGCTCTTAGTGTGGGAAATATTTCAGTGGTTTTTTTTGTTTTTGTGGCCTTGTTGTCAGTTGCTATGGCAACGAGTCTGCGTTTAGCCGCGCTGATACAGAGAGCGAGAAATTAAAGTTATTTTCAATACTCGAATCAGTGTGTTTTCTAAGTCCATGTAATTAATGACTGATTAATAACAACCACCATTAGTCACTCAGGGCTAATAATTTGTTATACATTGTAGTTAATTTGCCAAAACAGGGGATTATAACTGCAATAAAGGGGCATAGTGTGAAGAAAGTTTTCAGAATATTACAGTTTTCAGAATATTAACTGGCCATTGCTTAAGTACAATGGTGCAAACTTTGTACCATTACTGCTTTTTTTTTTAATTTGAGGTAGAGTCCACATGAAAAACAACCCTGTTATTTCAGATTCTTTGTCTTTGTCAAAAAAAAAAAAAAAAAACATTCATATGTTTAACAGTTTTAATTTAAAAGATAAAAATTTGAAAATTTGGGCAGGTATTGCTTCTGGAATAGATGGGCTGGCCCGATGGATTGTAACTTGCTCGGTCCGGGAATCAGCCCTGTGGACAAGTTCCCTTCTCCTGAGATAGAGTTCTATGTCAGATTTTGTGTTGTGGCAACTGGGAACTTGCTTGTTATTGACTGCTCTCCCCACTTGTTTCCCATAAACCTTTTCTGAATCTCACTGGAGAGCAATTCCTCATCCTGGGCTCTTTCTGGGTAGCTTCCCAGAAAGAGCCCAGGAAAATACAAACCGGTTTATTTTAAAGCAACGATCAACGGCCTGATCCACCAATCAGACACACGGAGGACCCTGTGATAATCCCTTTCAAGGTATACTTATGTAATCCATCAAGTCATTATTATTGAGGAAAACTCGCTCTCTCTGTGTTAGCATATCATCAACCTATCTCTGCATCTTGGTCATCTACAACCTTTTTTACATCAGTAGATGATGCGTTCATCATTCACGCACTCAACAATTGTATCCTTTTCACTGCTATACCTGGTCATAGGTGGGTTGTCTGGATCAGATTACACTAATGTGTGTTTTTTTTTAATGACATTTATATTTAGAGACCACTGTGCTGCCTTTATAGAAGCAGCGGGAGTTATTTTTTTTCTTCTTCTTTTTTCATGTGGCACAGCCACCCAGTAAGCGTGTTTTGGCTGTCAGGTCAACAAAATTCAATCTGTCATCATTATCGCTGCAATGTTCCAGCTGTGATTTCACAGTGAGTCACTGGACACTCATGATGACTGATCCTGTATGAGTTAGTAAGTGAGATCAACAAGCCATCAATTTTTATGACCTGGACAAAGCCATTAGTGGAACGTGATAAACAAGACGCAGATAACAGAGCACAATCCCCACCCCCCCCCTTCTAATATGACCGGGGGTCTAATTTGGAGATATGGGGGGAATCTTTACATGGTCCTCCATCTCTATCGTGGGCCCTCCTGTGACGCTCAGTAAGGCAGTTCTTCTCCTCCTCTGCTGACATCCCCATTAAAGCAATCCAGCTGAAAAATGCCAGCCAGATTACAAAAAAAAAGGGGTTTCATTTGGATGTGCTCTTTAGGCAGCACTCCAAGACAGGCCAAGCCTCTATTCCCTGCCTTTTAAATTATACCCTGTTTCTTCACACAGTCAACCCAGGCCCCCCCATACCCTCTTAGACTATGAATAATGTATAAGGATAATCAGGACCTTTCAATGAATGCACATGGAAAGAATGGATAAATATGGTATGGATTTGCTTCCTGTTTGCTGTATGATTAAAATGGTGAAAGTAATTTATATTCGCTCGGGGGAAAATATGCAACCGTTCAATAAGTTAGGTGTATTAATCAGGTCTTAAAGAAAAGAGAAAAAAATTCTGAATATCACATATGCATATTTTTTTTTCTTCTTTTTTCAGGCCAAAAACCTAAACGTTTCTGTAATTTAGTAATGTTGGATTCAGGTGATTAACAAAAAGGCTGATTTTCTAATGCAGCGTGAGCCACTAAATATTCTGAAAATGTCAGTCTAATGAGTAAATAATTGATAAGTAATCAATCTGGACCAATGAAGGGGGGTTCCAAAGGCACACTTGCTGTCTTCCCCCTGAAGCTAAATTAGACTCAGAAACCATCTTACTGCAACCCCACTTCAGCGCTTTATCAGTGCAACTAGAAGTTCAGTTATAGAGGAGGAGCAGCACAGAGATATGCCAAAGAGGAGAAAGCTTTATCACAGAGCACCACAGTATTTCTGTCTTTGTAAATAAAGCCAGTTTAGCCTCCAATCTATCAAACAAACCAGCGTGCACAAAATCTTAGCCACTCTGTTGTGTTAGATCTGCTGCAAAGTTGGAACGGATTTTCATCGAGTCGTTTTGCCCTTATTATATTTCTGGTGAAATGTGTGTGACTCTTAAAAATTAGAATGTACTACTGAGTTAATTCCTGAAAATTAACTCAATAGTTTCACAATTGGAAAGAAAATGTACATAACTCACTTCAACTCCACACTTATACCTCGCCACAAAAATTCACAGCATCCAAAACAACAATCATTTTCAACACTCGCTAAACCCTAACTGTGATAGTTGTTGATCCTTTAAACAGTCAAGGACAAAATTATCCATACGCCTGGCAGATTTAGATTTTAAAGAACTTTGTTTCTGATAGGGACTGAGACTGATATCTTTTTAAGTATATTAAAACACTGGAAAAGGTCTACAAATGTTGACATGATTTTTATGTTCCCAATATGCAGTGGGACAGAAAATGTTGACTGTCCTCAATGTAAAGTGCGTTTCGTGGACAGTATGACTGAAAAAGTTCTACGACTTCAATCAAATGATCATTTACTGTTGTGTAAATTAAACTGTAGAGTGTAGAGGTAACGTGTCCAGGAGGAGAGACCAGACTTCCTACTTCCTTCCTTCCTAAGCAACACTCTCAAACTTATTCTGGGTGATCCTAAAGGCCAAGACACGCTGGATCCGTTTTGGCGTGCGATCTGATGGGAAATTGCAGAATTTAGAACAAATTAAAGTTAATGGAGACTCAAAGACCTCTAGTGATTCCCTGAGACCGTCCGTACCTCGGACTGACCTACCAAGGTAGACCTGGGGTCTATTTTGGTCTGAACAAAGCAGCAATTTGACGGGCATCACATGAGTGAGACTGGTAGTGAGCCACAACGGCAATGGAAAATGTGCCCACTTTGGGGAAATATATTAACTACGGTCTTTCACTTGTAACAAAAGCAGAGTATTTATGGCAGGAGCTCAGAAGTACAGAAAAATATTAAAAAGTAAGACATCCATCTTGCTTGGGCTTATTTGAGTGGCCTTGAATTTACATCCAGACCAGCATGTGTTCATGTAAGCTCGTGTAAGTTATTGTGTGAATGTTGGATATCGCGAGTTCAGTGTCTGTGGAGGAACCGTCTTGATTTGGAGCCTTTAATTCGGATTCCAAGTTTGGATAGAAGCATGAAGGGCCGGACACAAACGGGAGTGTTATGATCTTCTCAGTTTACAAGAAATATACACTTTTTTCCAGATATTTCTAGATATGCTGCCTGATCAGCATAATTTTACCAAATTACACCTTGAGTTTGAGGAAATATTAGTGAAATACCAGAGACAGTGAAAACAATTTTTGTAGGCTAAACAGTGATTTGATATGATGAAGACATTCGAGTTTTTTTTGTTGTTGTTTTTGGCATTAAAACTTAAGGCAACATAGCATGGGTTGCTCTCCTCTCTAGAGCACTAAGCACTAGGTAAATAACACAACACTTTTCAGGAGCAATGGCATCACAACCATCACTACACGCTGCAAACAGTTGCATTGCCAAGTTGCTGTTGAAAAACCAATCGGTTTATAAACAGTTACTACTGCCTGTTTTTTCGAAAGGTCAGAAAATGTGTCATCATACTGCACATACAACGATAAATGAGACTAAAGGATGTTTTTACTCTTTTTGTCAGCCGCCTACTCTTGAACGGATGTGTTAGAAAGCACCTCTACCATCGACTTCGCAGGAAGTCTAATCGCGAAAAACATCAAGCATGTAGTAGCGAAATGGAGGCAAAATAAAGTCTGGATCATAAAAAAAGCACGGCGATCTCGATGGATTCTCAGAGTGCTCAGGTTTTCTTCAAAAACCACGTTGAATGTGTGTATGGTTTTTCTTATCCTATCTGTCACCTTGTGGCCCTCTGACAGACAGCTCACCTGTCCAGTGTTCATCCCACCTCTAGTCCACTGACCACCCTCAAGGACAGAGTGAGTACAAAAAGGGGATAGAGAAAACAAATCTCATTTAATTAAAAACATCTCGGCAAATGATGTACAGTATAATGATGCTAGAAGTTGTTTCCCCCCACCCCCACCTCCCTTCTTTGTGTTAGCTTCAGTCTGGAATAACAGAAAATGACAACATGAATGATTGCTTTTTGATATATGGCCTTTTTGTTTTCTTGACACTGGCATCACTCATAGCCACCAGAAGGGCAGCGAAATGGATCAATCATCTGCCAAATAGTTGTTCGGAGGGTTGCAGTCAGCTCGCAGCACACAGTTTGTTTACAAGCCGTGACAGTCCGTCGCCATGGCTACAGACATTACTTCCATGCTGGCACCGGGGGTTTGCTTCAAGACACTGACAAACGACGGTGACAAACTGGTTGCATGCACATTGATCTACATCCACAGTTTTCACCTCAAACTCAAGCACAGGCCTCATAAGAGCGTCACTCGGACGCATATGTCTGGTCCTGCATTGCGAGAAACGGAGTCACAACAGGCAAATGGTCTACAAGAAAGGAGAGAGACAAATTAATAGTTGCATGAATTTTGTTCAAATTGAAGACTTATTTTTCCTACATCCCATGGATTTATTTCGAAATGCTTTCAATATCTTATAATAGCTTTTCCAGCAGCCGAACTAGATTTATGTATAAGGGGTGACCAAAGAATAGGGTTGTATTCTAACAAAGAAAGTGTTCTGTTCCTTTAACCTGATGCCTGGCTGGTTCTCGGTCACATAAAGAGTTGCCTGGCATACAACTGCTGGATGGGACGATGCTAGACAACTTGAAATAGGAATAATAATAACATTGCATAAAAAGATTTAAATGAAATAAATATTAGGAGAAATGCGCAGGAAGGGTCAGATTCTGAGATCTCCATCTTCCGAGTGGAGCACAATCCATTCACGATGTAACGTAATGTTAAAAGAGCGAATGACGAATTTGAAAAGAATAGAAATTGAGCTGCATACCAATGTGGTTGGGTCAAAGACTAATGCTGTCTGGACGCTCTCGTTTATTTTAACATGGAATTTGTGGTTTTACACGTCGTTTTGTCGTTTGTGATCCGTTCCTTGGATTGCAGAAGATACGATTTCACCTTATGAGTCATGGCAACGGACCAAAAGCAGAGTCCTTCAGGTCAGGCACGCAAGAGCAAAGGGGGAGTGGGCGGAAGCGACAGGTGAAGCAAATGAAGTTGCTCAAGGTAAATAATTATACAGAAAATGAACCTTAAACACGGCGAGAAGCCGTTACACCAGCACGTTTTAGCAGCAGAAGTTTGCAGTTTTTTCATACAGACGTCAACTTAACTGTGAAAAATGAAGAGCAGCCTGCATCTCCACACTTTTAGTCATCATCTGATTCCTATCATTTTTTACTCTAATTAAACAACCCGGAGCACTTGGCACAACTTGATTGGGCCATGTGTAAAACTGCTTCAGTAGTCATATGTTGCTGAGATTACAAATAGACCCTGATCCCACTTACCAAATACACACAGACACACAAAGGACCATGGGAGCAAAATGCAATATCCATGCAAATTTTGAATATCCTTACAATAATATTTAAATATTCTGCGTGACTGTAATGGAAATCCTCTGTTTTTTCTCTTCTTCTTCTTAACCTTTTGTTTTATTTATATTTATATATCTTGCAAACCACGATGCCCCCCACCTCCACCCCACCCTGCTGATCTCCACGTCCCTGTCTCTTCCTCATGAGTTATCTTAATGCAGGTTTTGTGCATTGACCAGAATGTGTGGGCACGGGGTTGTTTCACCAACCCCACCTCCCCCCGCGTCCTCTCCTCGGCTCCCGTCGCTTTATTTATTCATGTGACATCCCGTCCTTTTGCCTCATCCAGCTCAGTGCTTTTGCAGGGATACAGATGCTTCAGATAGCAGACACATTTAGGTTGCTCAGGCACTGATCGTACGCCAGCCACTCAGACAACACCATTAATCTCTCTTATCAGCATCTCAGTGGGTGCTCTGGCCTCAGACTGGTATGTTCCGCGTCGGCCTACCATTACTCCACGGATGCTGAATAAACCGCGTTGCTTCGTCTCGATCGAGCCGCCGCGGCGCTGAGTTACACTCCTACGCTGAGGACGTGAAAAGGGCCATCGCTCTCCCAGTGGCATTGACCACTTTGTTATTGTTAGTTCCTTCAAAGCCTTCCTGGCCTCTTATGCCAACTGCTTGACAATTTTGTAATTGCCATGTGTGATAAAAAAGAAAGAAAGAAAGAAAGAAAAAAAGCTAATTAAGTTATGGAAGATCTCTTATCTGTTTTTCTGTTCCTCAGCACTATCCAGGGGATGACCTTGATAAGATCTCTTGGAAGCGGCGTGCTTCTTTCACTGGTGTTAATAGGGACATCGATAACTACTGTGGATGGATATGAGAAAGGGCTCCTTGATGACAGTAAGCTCAACACGAGATACACAGATAAAGGCTGTGATAAAAAGCCAAGGAGCGCCAGAGGGAATCCCCCCTACCCCCCCGCCGCCTCCCCAAATAAAGTTCCAGTTCTTGGTATCCTATAAACAACTGATAAGACCAGGAAGCCTAAAGACTTTAATTATTTTACTGACACTTGGAAAATACGGACTGACTGGTGTGAAGCAAGCAAGGCAATAGAAGTCAGGGTTGCAACTTTGCAAACAGGAGTGACGGAAAATTGCTACGTTGAGCCACAATAAACAGCAGGAGAAGATATTAAACTGAGACAATTCTGTTAACACAACGAGAGACCGAGACCTCAAGCCATCTCAAGCAAAGCCCAAAGCCACAATGGTTAACATTACCACTTAGGGTCAGGGTTTCTCTTTGGGAATTCATTCACCATTTTCATATTTTGTCACGTTACTCTGACAAACTTCAATGTATTTCCTATGGGATTTGAGTGGTGGGTCATATATTTGTTCCTTTTTAATCTAACCCCCCTAAATAAAATATAGCAGACTCTACTAATAAGATAGCTTCCTGCAGAAGTTATCTTATTAGTAGAGTCCAGCTTTATGTAACGTAATCTATATAAACACAGCTGCTCTGTGGTGGTTTGTCAGAACTAGCACCTTCATCACCAAGTAACAGAGCGCACGTCTTTGACCCCAAGTCAGACCCTGAAGTAGAGAGGAAGTGGAGTCTCCTATACAACCCTTAGAGAAGCGATTTCTGAAGATAAAACAACAACAACTTGTCTTTCCCAGCTGCCATCATACAGAGCTACAGAGCATGTAGCGGTAAAACCAGCTGAACAAACGTCAATGTCTTCTACTAATGAATTGAGCAGAGCTCTGCTGCTAGGTGAGGGCCTGGGCTTGGCCGAGGTTCCTAGGTGAGGGGCATTGGCCGCTGGTTGTGACTTAACAATTGGGAGGTATTTTTTAAAAACTCGTTTCCCAGACAGCCAAAAACACTAAGCTATAGCCACTTTTAGCACTTGGACTGTTTCTAGAAGCTGTAGAGGCCCGAATGAAAGCACAAAAGAGTGAAGAATGATGAGTTTTTCATTAAAAAGTGCCACGATGGATGGAGCTAACTTAAGGGGAATTCTCAAAGTAAATTAGTTTGAGATTGCAAAGAACTTGAGACTTTAGGCACAGCTTCCTTTTCCAATCTGTACAGTCAACCTGAACATAGAGCCAGTGCTAAAACAGAATAGTTCACCTCAAAGCATTTTCTTGTGTTGGAATCACTCCATTTGAGAGCTTGTGGAAGACTGAGAAGTATTCACGCAGGTACTCTCCATTCAGTCTGACACAACTTGACCTTTTAGTAAAGAACAGATAGAAGTTTCAGTCTGTAGAAAGACAAGACTGGCAGAGGGACTTCACAAAATACATAGCTGTTTTATTGCAGCAAACTGAGGTAAGTATTGACTGTGGTGAGTTAAATACAACTTTTTTTTTTAAAGGATTATTTTTCAAAAGAAAAACAACAGAGTGACGCATCTATGCAGCTGTCCTAGGTTTGATTCCAGGTCGTTGTCAGTTGAAGTCATGCATAACTTTTGTGTCCTTTGCGTTGGCCTGTAACAAGTTTGAGTTAATAACTGAAAACAATCTGCACTAGTCCAATAGGTGTAAATTTAGCATTTACACGAGCGTATGGTAAAAGAAATCGCAGTAAATTCCTTCCTCAGTCTGGTGATACCAGTGATTCTTTACCCCACTTAACCTTACTCATCAACAAGGATAGTGCATTAAGAACTGCTTCTTTCTCTTTCTCTTTAATTCTTTTTCATCAAATGCATTTGTGTCTATTAAAAACACTTTCGTACACACAGGGTTGTTGAGAATTATTTGGTTACCTGGCTCTACTGCTCATGATTAAAACACAAATATCACTTTGCTTTTCTCCACAAGCCAATTTTCAAGGACTTTAAACTCCACAGGAAAATCTCAGGTTTAATGAGCTCTGTGATTTTTCTTACATGTAGACAAAATCATAAAAATAAAAAAAAGATAATAATAATTTTTGTATTCTTTTGAAAGTCTTAAGTATCTGGGGGGAAATTTGACAGTGTTCTCACCACGCATTACCTAAATGAACCGTTATCCTCACAGCTCACCCAGACCTTGTTTGGTATTAAATAATTCAGGACGTTCTCTGCTTCCAACTACAGCTTCATGCACATCACGTCTCCGCCTGCTGTCCCTCCCCTCCACCCGTGTTTTCCAGCCATAGTATATTACGCCGACCCATGATGCGGATGTGGAGGCCGTTGCTGTATGCAACGTGTCAAACTTGCATTCACCTGCCCGGCGGTGTGGCTGGGGCCACGGCGGGGGAAACTGGTACGATTCCGCGTCATTTTCCGTTGTGCGGAGAAGCGGCAGATGATAAAAAGCATATTTGAGGTGGTGAGAGAGGCCGAGCTGTTGAGGAGAGCAGAAAGTGCATTAAATGGTGGAGTCTAAGACAGAGGGGCAGCCAAATTTAGAGGCAAATTACTTGAAGCTTTGGCTAAATGTGTGACACCATGATCTTTTCTGTCCTCATGCATCAGGAGGTTTGCTCTGTCACAAGGATTTCATCAAGCAAGGACTCGTCTCAGACGCGTTGTCTTGTCAAAATTTATCCTTCCAGCGTACTAATTAGTTCTTTGACATGTAGCCTTTTTCCCCTTCCAGAAAGAGAAAACCAGAGTTGCGTTATCACAGCTTGAAGTTGACCCACTCACAGACAGAGCCAGAGACCCTGATGCTGTATTGAAATGCTGTATTGATCAGACAGGGTAAAACCCCATCACAGAAGGAATTGACTGTCTGCATGTAAGCAGGCCTGAGAGGAGAAGGAGGGGCGGTCGATTAAAAATGTATATTATGAAAGCAAAAGAAAAATCCTGAAAGGAAGTATAAAAAGACACCTAAAATTTCAGCTAAATGTAGTGAAGAGTACACGCTACGCTTTCTTCCAATAACCGTTAGCTTCACATAAAAACCCGCCGTTAATGTAAATGATCTTTTTGAGGTGGGGTGGGCGGGGATTAGGTAAAGAGAGCACAGCAGTTGACACAGCAGGGGAAACGTGCCCTTGAAAAGGATGATCTCGGCAGTCGTGGCATTTGTACTTGACAAACAGGCTCATTATTGGATGACTTAATGAAATCCTTCCATTCAAGAGCAGATCGCGGTCCAAGAAAAATGATGCAAGCATGGCGGCGAGAAATTAGCAGTCTGAGGAGGCGAAGCGCTGTTCTGTCACCATCCGCTAAATTGAACAAATTCCTGTATCCTGAAAGGGTAATGAGCCTCTATAAACACAGTGATTGTAATTATGATATTGTTTTGATCAATTACTCTTCCACATTAGCTGGTTTCAGTGTGATTGATTTTACAATATGATGTTTGCATGGAACAAAACCAACATTAGGCTGTCGTTGCACATTGCACCGAAATGCATGATGATACACGGGTTCTTGTTTAATAGTGTCTTTAGTTAAATAAATAATGGAGAAAATGATGAAGGAAAAAGCATAGAGGAGTGGTGATGCATCCATTTCACAAACAGAATATGGGGTTCATGTAAGAGAGACATGGCAATATTTTTTTCTTTGCTTCATTTTGGAAAACTAAGAAAACTTCTTTTGCCTAAGAAAAGCACAGGCCTGCATAACAAAATGTGTCTGTAATATTCATGAAACAATTTTTTTTTTATGTTTGCCTTATTTTAAGGTAGTCATAATATATATATATATATATATATATATATATATATATATAAAAGAAGAATTAAAGCTCTATTTTGTGTTTTCGCTACTACAACAAAAGCTTTGCGATCTTCAAAACTTGTTAACGGTGCCATCTGAAACTATCCAGGACAGCACAGAGCACCTAGTGCGTTGGTGACACTGATACTCTCTTAAAACGGAGATCATTTTAGTCTGAGGCTTCTGAACCGAGCGCAGCTCAGACTGTAAACATTAAATGAGATCCTGTTTAGCAGAGCAGCTGCTGTAAACTGAAACACTTAAACTTGAAGACTTGAAGGCGCAACATGAATTAACGATAGAAATGTGTGCAGATTTATTAATGGATGCTTGGTTCGACGTGCATGCTGTTTGATTGCACTCATGGCACGGAGTTGGCACTGTTCTTGACTAGAGAGAGACTAAGAAAAACACAGGCCTGGAGTTAACTTAATTATTTAACTAGCTGTTGTAAGTAAAGCCAAATTATATTTTGCTGTATTGTAGCTGACTTCATTTTGCAATTTTTTTTTTTTTTTTTTAAACTGAAATCTGGACTTTAGGAAAGAACAGCAGAAAGTTTGAACATAACCAACATTAAAAAGAGAACGGTATAAGATACATTTTAGTCTGAAATTTAGATTTATTCTGTTTCCATTATTTATCTCAGACATTAATAAAAACGAAAATGTGAGCATGCAAAAGAAGAGAGAATTAAAAAGACAGCACTCAGCGTATTTAGTGACAGAATAAATATGAACTGAAACATCATCAACCAACAATAGACTGAATGTAGTGATAGATTTATGGATCAAGACTATTTTTAACTAACATTTCTAAAATCATCCCCTTAAATAGCAGAATTTGGTATGATTTATTTCAAATGCTTTATACCTATTTTTGGGTGTATATGAATTATATTTTAATTGTTCATGTGTATTCAATAGACATAACCAGGCCTTTAATTAACCGAGTTCCTCTTCTAGAAGAAAAAACCTCAATGGATAGATGTACTCCCTTATGCAAATTTGCTAAAAGTTGCAAAATTGTTTTGCAGTATTTCTGATCGTTCTGAATTCTTACCTTCCACATAACCCAAAAGTTAAAATCCTTCTGCACAGGTAGACTGTCGTTAGCATCTTATATTTCAATGAAATCCTATTTCTCAACACTACCAAAACACTAAAGCTTACCATGCAGGCATACCATAAATGAAACGGATAAATAAGTATACCGTTAAGTCCATTACACTCTGTGCTGTGGGAAATAAAGCAGGTCCGGATCTTTTACGAAACAATAATAAAAATGATCGGACTCAGCCAACAACTCAGCCTTCTCTCCTCTGAATTGTTCCTCCAGCTGTAAAGCAGACTGCATCTTTGCTAAATTGTCCTTGCGGTCTATTAGGAGATGTAATAGAATCCGCCGAAACACAGTTTGTCCTAAGTTAGCCACCCAAATTGCTCACAGACACTTTACAAATGGCTAGTAAAATGCTTTCAGAAGAAGTGCTGCCATTTTGTTGCCGGTGTAGCGGCAATTTGATCCTCTTATTCGCTCATCGTAAAAGTGGGAGCAGGTTACCAGCTGTGGTCTTTGAAGGTAACTTCAACTGTGAAACTGTCACGCTTTTACGCCGGATGTATGAAACAATAAAAAAAATATAATAATCCAACCGTCAAAGCTGATGTAATCTAAACTTAAAATCATTGTCATCTCAAGGAGGTTACATGTTGGTGAAGCAAACATGATGTATTCATTTGTAATGACGGATAAAAGCGTATTCTTTTGAGACAATGCTTTTTAACATGTTTTGACAGGTCAAAATACCAAATAAGAGATTTTCAAAATATACCTACGGTTAAAAATATAGTTTCAAAGTTTTGTAGTTTTCACTTAAATTTAACTAAGCAGTGTTTGTGTAAATTTAGCTATTGGGAAGATGATAATCTACCTCTGACGTTTGTTCAAGAAATGGATAATAATTAATAATATGTTGCAAACGATAGACAACCAGGAATATACTTGGAAGTTTCGAGAGTTTCTATGCACATTTTTAGACTTCTTTATCTCAAAGATTCTTACACAATGCCATCACAAAGTTCACAAAATTTATGGAGAAGAGCTTATGGAGACAGGACTGTCATGTTACACATTTGCACTATGATGGAGTAACGTTGGTGCAGTTCAAGACAGGAAGTACGTCAAACTCCAACAAAGAGCACAGGCGAAGTCTGTGACATTAATGGCCACCTAAAAAGTCAAATCACCGACGCAAAAACTGCGCTTTTTATATTGTATGTCACATTAGCAGGTAAGATTGGCCACACTTCAATTAGTGGGATAGAAAATGGACCAAAGAACAATGCCGGCTACATCATTTTGCAAAGAGCTTTTGGTGCTGAAAGTTAATTTAATAATTCGCAGAAACTCTATTTTAATCATCACGTTCGTGCGATGGTTTGGGCCTCCCTTTATGAAATTTCTTGCTCTAGAAAATAGTAGGAGAAAAAGGAATCATCTGATGAGCAACAGGTATAAATCTATACTAAGTATATTGTCTGGGAAAATTGCATGATTATTTTTCGTTCTGATCAGTTTTACAGTAAAATAAATAAATAAATGTAGTAGAAAACGTTCCTGGCAGTTAGACACGTTTTTACCAAGCTTCAACTTAAACACATAAATAAGCTAGTGTGTATAAGACTGCTTGTTTGCATTTATTAAAAGAAGTGGCAGGTAAACTCAATCCTCATATAAAACGCATATCTCTTTAAACTGGTAACTACAATCAGCAGCCAAATTCTCCCTCAACGAACTGTTTGCTGCTATCACTGAGGGGGTATTAATGTGTTTTCCAGGTGCCATTTTGTAGCACAAACAAGCAACTACGTTCCTACAAGCAGTTATGAAAATACTGTGCATATCAAAAACAACTTAAACAAAATAGGCGTCTTAAAATTCAGCCTTGTGATGTCTTAAAATTGGCCTGTTTCTTTAAGAACTCACTACCCCTTACAACACTCCTCCTTCAGCAGCAATGCTTCTCCATTGATTCTATTTATAATCATTCTAAGAAGCGCTGTAGTTTGCATGACGTAATTCCACCAGATGCTTGGTAATTGCTGCTGCCGCTAGTCTGCAGGAGCAGGGGAGGCGTGTTCTGTGGGGTGGAAGCTCTGCTGGAGGCGGAGCTTTGTGTAAGTAGGCGGGGCATCGCAGGAGCAGCCGTTAAGTTAACCACAAACGTCTGCCAAGGGACATTCAGTGACTCCTCAAACATTAAGCATGAATAATTAAAGACAAAATCTAACTACAGCAGAAGTTTTGGCATTTTGTATTGTTTATATTGTTGGAATTTTATGACTTTGCACAGTGGTTGTATATAGGGCATATGGAGACTTCCAATGTATGTTTTATGACAGACTGTTTTATTAAATCACCTGCTAAGGGACTACAATCGGAACCTTAAGCTAAATCTGGTGCAAAGCATCTTTTATTAATGTGTTTTTGTGTTTTACGCATTATCCTGTTTTTTAACAAACTAATAATGATAAATGTTTTTGAGTAGGGAATGGCATTGTAACATGACATAAAACTCTAAAAAGTCCGCTTTGTATAATCTGCCCTGCCCTCTCTTTAAAGTACAGAAAGGATAAAGAGAGACAGTGAAGTTTAAAAAAAAAAAAAAAAAAATCAAAACGTGCAGCAATTATTACATGGGGCGACAGATGCTTGTATTGCTACTAGAATGAGTGATGCTTGAGAACTTGAGTCGACATCCGAAAAATGTAAACGTTTCTCCGAAGAGCGTTGCATTACTTTAGCAGAAGCACATAAAGGAGGAGGAGCATCATTCACTTCAATTCCTTTAGAAAGATAAAAAAAAAAAAAAAAACGAACAACTATTTCCTCTATTTAGTGTTCTTAAAGAGATATAAGTAGATTAAAATTGCAATCGCCAGATCAGAATTTTACAAAACTAGTGATCAGGATTTGCTCTCAAGATCTCTTAACAGTGGACTTCTTAAAAAAGGAAGCAGAAACAGGAGACAGGATATGACATCGCACAGCCAGAACGCAGGTCGTCCAGGAGCAAAGCCTGGAAAAGTCTTGACACCAAAATTGCTTTGCGCTGCTTGATCGCAACTGACATCCGGCGATCCATGCCTCTCCTCCCACACTAGCAGTCGAGCTCACAGCAACACAACAACATATCAGTCAGGTATTATAGAAAAAAAAAAAAAACAACACTTCTTCACCAAAATCTACACGGTGATAAGGTGAGTCGTCATGGGATTGCAGATGGATACCTTTGGTAGTCTCCTATATTTGCTTTGCTTGAGGACAAAAGGAAGAAACATGATATTTTATCTTTTCCCCAACACACATGGATTTAGAATGATGGGATCAAGCCACAGTGAAGGATTCTAAGGGAGACTATGATTTATTCAGCCTTGTGAGGAAATGGGACGCTGCTTTCTTTCTTTATTTATTTATTTTCTGGCAGTGGTAGACAATGAGACGAATAGGCTGCATTAAAAGATAAAAGAAAGAGGACATAAACTGAATACAAAGGGGAACAAGAGCGTAGCTCCGGAGATGTGATATATAATTCTAGCTATGACGTAAAAATTGACCTGTGGTAATATTCTTGCCCCTGTGCTCGCTCGTGCTCTCTCTCTGTTTTTTTCTTCATTTATTTATTTATTTTGTGCCATTTTTGCTCCCAGAATTCCATACAATACAGTAAAAATGCACCAAAGCCACATGATCTATTTGTCATTTAAAATGCATGTGAGTGACGCTGCTTTATGATGCAACCCTGCGTTGCCCTGGAAAACACCGCGGGTTTGTGTGTGAGTCGGGTGTGTGTTGCCGTTGCCCACTGAGCCCCTCTCATCTGACACATCTGGGAAGTGATTGTACGTCTGCTGGGAGCCTCGGCTCTGACTAAACGCTGGGAACGCATTTGATCGTGATCTGCCTCTTTTGCTCTTGAATGCAGCATGAACCCGGCCTGAACCTCAGCTTCCGTTTTGCGTTAAGTTTATTTTTCAAAGTACCACATTTGGTACTTTGGGAAGCACCACGGCTCTTTAATATGGCCGCAGTGATCGGGACAGTAAGCTTGTGTTTTCCCGGCTCTCGCTTCACCTTGAATCATGCCTGGAGAAAAGCCAGATTACTTGTAACCAATTTGTGTCACACCAACAGAGCACAGTGCTTTCTTAATGGGATTGCCACACTGCTAGTGAGGTTGATCTAAAAACAGTGCTTTTCCAAACTGCTGATCACTCTTTAGTCAGTGTCTTCTGTTAGCGGCGGCTGGAAATGTAAAACAGCCTGAGTTCGGTGAATCTATCGGGACATGTTGCAATTATCCTGTTTCATGGATTGAAAATGTGTATAGAATATGAGGAGTACATGTTGTCCCCACATTTAATTATTCCAAAATTCAATTGCTTGAATTTTTATGGAGTATCCTGAATGATTATGTCTGCAGCGCACTACGCCATTGCAGACGGTTTTAAATTTAATCGTGTTGCAACCCAAAACTTCAATGTATTGGGAAGTTATTTCTTCCCAATAACTAATGGGAAGAAAAAAGGGGTAAATGGCTTTTCCAAATAAAATCACAACGTGCATTTCTATTCAGCCCAATTTACTCCGATACCTATAAATATGATACAGTGCATCCTATTAAATTTTCAGTAAATAGAGTTCACTTGTGTGTAGTTTAAGTGCAAATCAAGCTTTCTTGTGACATTTGAGAGCAAAGAGAATCACGAAGGCCAAGGAACACAGCAGACAGGTCAGAGATAAACGTGAAGAAATTTAAAACAGGGTTAGGTATATGAAGAAAAAACAACATCCCAAGCTGTGAATATCTCTCAGACCATTCTTAAATCCATCACAGGCGCCCAAAATGACAAAGAGGGCAGTAATTAGAGACACGACCAACAGGTCCGTATAAAATCTTTCCGTACAACAGCTGTTAGCCCGAAAGCGGAAAGCCATAGAAAGTCCTATTTGCAGTTTGCCAGAAGCCATTTAGAGGAGATGGCAAACATCTCATCTACTCTGACCAGATGAGACCTAAATGAAACGTTCTGGCCAATGCACAAAGGGTGGCCAGCACATCAGTCTAAAAACAAGCCACCCTGAACAAGAAACATGCTAGTGGCAGTCTCCCGCTGCGGAAATGTTTCCCTTATGCACCGACCGAGAATCTGGTTAAAGTTAATATGAAGATAGGTCGAGGTAAATGTGGGGCAATCTTGGAAAAACAAACTGTTGGAGGCAGCAAACGACTTGACTCTGGGGAAAAGAAAATGATGCTACACCGATTTTTTTCCTTCCACTTCACAATTATCAGTACGTCGTGTCGGTCGGTCACACAAATCACAACAGATTAGACTTTAAAAAAAAAAAGTATAAATTCAAAGGGCTAGACCTCTTTATTTGCGCCACCGTAACCTCAAAGTAAGATCTTAGATTCATATCCCCACTTATGACATTAGGTTAATTAATCACTCCTAATTGTCCTTTCGCTGTATTTGTCCAAGGTTATCTCTGTAGGGTTAAAAAAACTTAAAAGCACCCCGTGTACTGATATCTACGCTAGGTTGATGTATTTTACAGAACTGTTTACCTCAACACACTCCTACACAAGAGAGGACAGAAATCGGAAGGTGAACCAGTCCTTATCTCTAACAGTAGCAGCCACAGGCAGATATGTAGCCTGTGTCTTGAGAACGTATACTTACCTACCCTCAAATCAACACATTCTCCACAGGGACGGCTGCAGCATCTTATCTTGTGGCATCAAACGTGTTACTTTGGCTTCACAAAGATGATTGTTATCTTGCCGTTAAGGGCACACATAAGGTCACTGCGCCCGCAGGCGATTCATGTGCCAGTCACAATGTCACTGTATATATTGTCTGTCAGCACAAGGGACACAGTGAAAATAGCCTAGGTGTATAGCTCTAACAAATTAAAGCTCCAAAGATTCCTCCACATTTCTGCCATTGTTTTCTATCCGCATTTCCATTTCAAATGGCATAGTGTGCGCAAATCTTGTGTTGACTTTCTGCGAAGAAACCCAATTTCGCGGAATTGAGAATTGAGGCGTTTTCCTTAGATAAGAAATGAAACATCACGGGGGTAAGCACAACCCACATATAGAGGCCTTAGTCCTCGATGTGGTCATCGCAGGTTCGATTCCCGGCCTGATGACCTTTGCTGCATGTCTTCTCCCTTCTCTCACTACCCGCTTTCTTGTCAATTCACTATCAAATAAACCTTTAAAAGAAATGAAAAATCACCGGGAAAAAGCCGGTTCACAGATAATTCATTAAAAACCACGGCAGCGACGGATGTCAACAATTACATGACACATATTCATAATTCAACCGTCTATCAGCCAGCAGTTGGCGCGACAAACCCATTAAATCTTTGACTGGCTATGTATTCGACGCTTTGTGCGAATTGTAATTGACCGTTGATCGCCTGACTCGTGTGATGCAAAAAAATAAGTGTTTCATCGCAATTTTGTGAAATACATCTATTTCAATACAGCTGAACAAAAAATATGTTTCTTCGAAAATGGTTTGTTTCCATTAAGATAATTTATTTCCGTAATTTCAGTTCATTTCAATTTGAGCAATTCTCTAATGAAAACGCAGCTAGTGAAAGTCAACATAACCACAATGATACCACAAGTGAGGATTTTCCAGAAAATTTTTCAGTTTTAAAGTGACATGGTGTCACTTTATGGAGGTGGGGGACCTGGAACCCTTTTTACCTTTTGCCCCAAAACAAAATTGGCTTTCTTGTTTTTCTTCATATTCAGGGATTAAATAACCATCTGGGTGTTAATAGTTCAACAACCTATGAGTGACCCCCAAGTGGTCAAATAATTATCGGCTGAATTAATCAGAAACTAGGTCAGGCTGCCTTCAAGTCGAATATTCTGCAAGCGAAGGTAAGCTGATCTTTATTAGCACGGACGGAGCATTTGCATAGCATTGGAGGAGATTGGGTTATGGTGACGTTTGGGGTCATTGCAGCAGCATTTCAGAAGCAATTCTTTGCCAGTATATTTGTGATATAGATGTTCACCGTCGTGATAATCGTGTGGTGGATTTTTTTTGTAAGCTAAAGACCACATTGTAGTGGGGAACGTGTGGGAAGGTGATCCTGGAGAGCTGTTTACTAAAAGCTAAGCATCTTCCTACACCAGTAAGACACAAAGTAGACATGCAATAGAGTGATGGGTTATGGGCAAGAATTTTCATCATAGGGCATTTCACGCATTCTGAAACCAAAGAATGATTGCCGGGAAACACAAAAGCATTAGCCGCTAACCTAGCTTAAGCTCTTATTTCAAGAGCCAGAGGTTAAAAATTCAAAGCAGAAAATCCCCTCGACATTACACTGGATGAGAAATTCTGGATTTGGGCATATCAAATCACTGTTCAGTGCTGACAATATACCACGTTCTTGAACAAGGCAGATGGTTGTTCTGCTGTATTTGGGATTAAAAAAAAAAAAAAAAAACACACCGATCGCTGTCTAAAAGCTCTGATCTGATGAGAGGAAATACACAGACAGCTGAGGATTTGAACCTGATGAAACAATAACCACTTTGCCCCCCCCCAGAGGTTTAGAATAATATAAACCTCTGTTGTGCTTAATAAGGAATTTCAAAAAGTATGGGTGCCTTCATTTCATCCAGTCAGTTTTTAGAAAGCAACAGTTGCATGAGTGCATTGAGGTTATTGGTGTGATTACTTATAATAACAGAGACCTAATCTGTAATGTACAAAAGCCCAGTGGTTGTATTAGGTTAAACAGTAGCACATTTCTAGACAATGTCCTTCCGACTGCGATGACATTTTAGCATTTAAAAAGATTTATGTAAAATTTTTATTCTTAAAGAAGCAGCTAAATGAATTCGAAGCAACTCCCCTCTGAAATTGTGGCGAATTGAGAAGTCAGGCTTTTTGGTAACTTTATTTGAAAGGGTGCGCATAAGACTGGTATAATACTGTCATCAACATGACATAACATCTGTTATGAACATGAAGGAGTCTTTGTGAATGTCTATGACTGTCGTCGTGAAGTGTCGTTTGGTAAATATTGACACTTTTAGTGCAAAGTTGACACTTTTAATGGACTTTTAGTACAACTTTGCCTTAAAAGTGTCATTATTTAGCAAATGTCACTTCATGACCACAGCCATAAACATTCATGAAGACTCGTTCGTATTCATAGCAGGTGTTATTATGTCACGTTTATGACAGTATTACGTCAGTCTTATGCACACCCCTTCAAATAAAGTCTTACCGGCTTTTTTTCTTTGGAATGATTCAAAAAAGTAACAAAACTGAAATTATTTGTACTAGGATGTTGGACAAAGACAAAACAAAAACACACACAAAAATATGTATGTGAAAAAATAAGAAGGTCCCAATGAATTCAAAACTGAGAAGTGCAGATCCACCCAATCTGAGGAGTTGAATACTAGTTTAACTTTGCAGTGGACAGTTATTTTAAATGCATTTATTGTTCTTTTTAAGTATATAAAATAAGTTATTTTTTTGAAATTTATTTACAATATATTTTTTTTTGCAACTAAGTTTAGGTCAAAACAAACTTAATTCCTTTTTGCAAAGTAAAAAAAAAAAAAAAAAAGTCTCACCTCTGCTCCAGCTTCTCACGCTGCAGTAAAGCCGACAGTTGTAGCCGCAGCGACTCCCCACCTGCCCGCATTAATATATACATCACGCTCGATGAGTTGGAGTTGGGGAGCAAAACACACATCGCATGCTTTTCTCTGATGCAATTAAAGACCACCAAACCATAAGCAGTAGCTTAAGTCTGTTCCATAACCATGAAGCGAAATATTAGATTTGCCAGCTCCCTGTGCTTGAGCGCCGAGGAAGCGATAAGGAGACGGGGAACTCCCCGCAGAGCTGGAGTCAGGCGTGCACCGCGAGTCTAAGAAGCAAGACTTCCATGACTGACTGTAGAATTCAGATCAAATTACTGTAAATGTTGCATGCGCAGGAAATGCACGCCTCTTCTTTTTGTCACGGATATTGTGAGGCTACCATGTTGACTTCAGCGTGCGTTTAACCATCCATTACATCTGCCATGTTCGGTTTTGGAGGTTAAATTGGGAAAACTTTAAGCATGTGTGCATTTATTTGCTGTATGCCCACATGGTAAATAGTCCGTCTATTGTGGGCTGGTGTGAATTTCTTCACAGTAGAACATCTCATTTTCACGGCAAGAGAGAATTAACTCTAGTATTTAAAACAAAACAAAACAAAAAACATGATATTTTTATGTGATTACTTCCGTATGAATCAGAAAACTAACAAATGCTTCGACCGCTTTTAAAATATTCTAGCAGATTGTAAAATATGCAATGTTAATGGTATCTTCTCTGGGAGAAGGCTCAGGGTCCCCCTGTGCATATACACCGTCTGAAACATTCATTTGTACCACTCTCCATTAACCTGACAAACAGCAGACTAGCGGGGCCTGGACAGAGTAACAGGAGGTCCAAACGATGACCAACAAGTAGTATGTAGAGGATGCATTGTATGTGAACGGGAATGGTTATGGGCGATGTACTGCCGATCTGACGTTTTGTTTTTATGCATTTATTCATGGTTACTTTTATTCTTGTATTGCAGTTTTGCCCCTGCTTCCAAGATAAATTTCTCCTAGGGGAGACTAATAAAAATGATCTTATCTTATCTTACATGCAGCCATGTTCCACACATTACAATATCACTGAAATGTTCGTGTATTTCAGCAGCTCAGTGAAAAACATAATGGAGGTCATTTACACCCAGACTGATGTTTTCCAACCTTTGTTCCTGTTAATTATGATGATTTTTATGCTTGCAGTTCATAAAAATTCAATATTTCAGACTGGAATAATGTATCAGGAACAATAAAAAGAAACAACATTTTTTAATATGGTAATGTGAGGGTAATAAAAGTGTGTAAGTATGCAAAAAGCTTATGTTCAAGACACTTTGAATCTGACAAGTGAACCTCATATTGTAATTTACTGAATATTAATGTACTCATTATTTTTTTTATTGCAGACAAAATTAAATTACAGAATAAACACCCACTTAATCTATTCATAGTTGAGAAACATATTTTTGTGCAGATTAATTTTGTTGTTTTGCATACAGTATAAGAAAGCTGTGTGCAACTTGCATACAGTTGCTTATGAGGGAATATTATTATCCTCACTCTAACCCACTGTGAGCATGTGCTACATCGCAAACTTCGACCCTCAAGAGTCACAGCAAATGTGGGTGGAGTCGTCTTGAAGCAGCCAATCGGGTGTCAGAATCTCTTTCGACGCAGCCCTAATCCCGCCCACTGAGTTTGTGAAGTCGACAGCTTAAATCATTTATTGATGCGCTTCAGCACGGGAACAAGAAATAATTTATTAAATCATAAAATAATTACATGTAGTTTTTAAAATGAAATCAATACGTTCAGTTGAGGCACATATAATTAATTCTAGGTCTAATAAATTATTTCTGTATTTATTTCCTGCCTTAAAACGTGAATGACATATTTAAATAATTATTTCATATATTATCCATTCATTACAATTTGATACTCTTCACTCTCCGTACAAATTAGACAAGCATGTGAACTCCCATACGTGTCCTAGTCAAACCTCAATGTATTGAATATTGTTTGACACTGTTTTTTAGGGGCTCCACATAACACAAGTCTGTTCTCCTGAGAGAATTTGTCTGCATATATGCATCAGCATCCTACTTATGCATTCATATGTCATAAGTAGAATGTAATGTCACATCTGTATTAGAATCAATTATTATCGGAAAATAATCAGGATGGTAAAAACATGAGGGAGGCTCAGGTCAGATTCCCAAATCAAGTAAAAAAAAAAAAAAAAAGTGTGTGAACAACAAAACATTTTAAATCAGCTTTTTTGTTTTTCAGGAACAACAAAAAAATAAATATAATTCAATGACTTACCTGTAAATGTCAACAAAAAGCCAAAAGTTCTTCTGGTGGCCAATCGCCTCCTTTCAAACATTTGTTCTGTTCTCCAGGTTTTTCTGGCAAATATGATCATCTCTTATTTCTCTGCCAAAACATTCTGAGTCACGCTGAGGTCTGTAGTTTAAGGTCATCAGTGCAACACCTTGCTTTTTTTTAGTTTTATTTTATTGTTTTTGTCTCTGCTGTCACACAGGCCGCCTTATATTTGCCTCCGTGACACGTTGGCATACAGGAGAGTTCGTGGCTTACTAAAATGAGGGGAAGGACCCAAGATCTGTGGCTGCAAAACAAACACAAATCATCAGTCCTCCACCACCGTGCCTGGGAGATCATGCGACGTGTTTCTGCTGGTGCGCCGTGTTCGCCGTCGCCAAACGTGGTGGATTAACGCCTCTCTGAACAAAACCCTGTTTGTTGGGTTTTTTTCTTCCATTTAAATGGCTAAACTTGTTTATTAATGCAATTAAAGCTACTTTCTTTGCATTCCCTTTGCAAACACTGAATAAGTCAAAAACAAAAGCAACATGCAAAGTAGCCAGCGTCTTTTCACAGTACTGCGATCAGTGTTTTTCTGTGAGGGTTCACTTTGTTTTGGGCTAATGTTATCTGACGCAGCTGATCAGCGCACGGATCGTTGCACGAGTCATTTCGTATTTGTAAAACTGATTGGACAAATCCCCGTATAGTTGATATGCACATTTTGGATGCTGGGGTTAGATCATGTTTTCCATTTCTAAGCCCAGGGTCCTATTGGGATCTGACAAAAGAGTTATCAAATGCAAAGACCAGACAACCCATCTAAAAAAAAAAAAAAAAAAAAAAAAAAAAAGACTCAGCTAAAAGGAAGAGCTGTTTGAAGACTAAGGCCAATTAGACTTGATATGCAAAGGGGTTCAAGATTAACATTTTCTTCCACTAAGCAACAGATGGATTTATGTCACTAATGCCTCAGATCTGAAGAGCACTGGAGACCAAAGGCATGTACATTATTTATTCAGCACAGCTGCATGCATAATGCTCGGTCTGCATTCGATAGATATTGTATCTGATGCCTGCATCCACGGTACCGAAACAGGAAACTCTTTACTATAACTAATGACTTCTAAAGCAGGGCTCCTTTTGCAGCAGGCTTTAATTCTGTCTTGACATCTTAAAATAATCAGTCTAATTACAAGCCCTTCACTTACACTGAGAGAGAAACAGAAACACAGAGAGAGAGGGAGAGAAATCGCAACACTAGGATTTTCAAAACATATGTACAGAGGCTGATGCAGTGAGCGTATCTGTGAATATTAGATTTTGCTGCGGAGGGAGCAAATGGGTCAGAGAGTAACATTAGGTAATGAGAAAACAATGGCGAGAGGAAAACAAGAGGGGGGAAAAAACGGATAAATAGGAATAGCAATAAGTCAGATATCAATGGAGTCGATAAAGAAAGAACAACTAGTACACAGTTTATCGGAAACACTGCATGAAATGGGCTTGAAACGATCTTTGTGTGGTATTTTATCACAGAAAGAGGCCCATGTTAAATTCCCATGTTAAATCCTCAGAGTGACTCAGAGTGCTTTTGATTGATTATACATTCTGAAAGGTAAATTTCTACTAAAGTACTGCATCAGCTTTGTTTTTAATTCTCTTTAAACCAGTGGTTCCCAAAGTGTGGGGGCGCGCCCTCTAGTGGGGGTGCAGTGCCATTGCAAGGGGGCGGGAAGCGGTATGGATGAATTATTATTATTATTTTTTAATTTAAAAAACAGTTACACAAAAGTGTTTCACTGTAAAGATGGTTTGTAGTGCGTTTTGTTGTAACCTGAAGTGTGAAATAAACTTCAGTGGAGTTTGAAAACAAAATATGTGCATAGGTTTATGTCTGGTTGAACGACGTGTGTGCCCAGCTGATTTTTTCTTTTTTTTTCTTTTTTGTGGGGGGATTTTATTGTAATCCATCGGGGGGGCCCAGAAAATCTTTCGGAACCACTGCATTAAACTTTTCAGACAAATTTTACGTACTTTTGTAGCTTGCATCAAATACTAAAATATTTTTTTAGGTTGGTTTACAGCACTGGTGAAATCTTTAGCTAGATACATGTTGATTAGATATGACAAAAAATATACAATATTGTCGCAAAGTCAGCAAATTAATTACACACCGCCTTATATCATTGTCCTACCAGTAATCGCGACCTACTTTGCCACCGTCCAATTAAATATTTAAAACAAATGAACATTTTTGCCTCTATAACATACCACCACTTTAAAGGAAAATCTTGAAAATAAAGATTTCGCTTGTTGACAATCCACACACGCTTTGTTTTTAATTACCGTATTTTCCGGACTATAGAGCGCACCTCGCTATAAGCCGCACCCACAAAGTAAAAAAAAAAAAACTGGAAACGTACATATATAAGCCGCACCGGGCTATAAGCCGCTGGTATCTCCGCCGCTCTCGGTTTCCCACAAGGACACAGCATGTCTGAATACATCTGCTCTTAAGGACGCAGCCCTGCGTCTCCGACGCCGAACCGTGGTTTCGTTCATGGTTTCGTTCACGCCGAGCTGACGTGCAGCGGCTATCGATGTGTACCACCAGATCGATAGCCCTCAACTTAAAAGCTGCGTCGTATGAGTTTGAAAACAGTTCTCCGTCGTGCCTGCTGCTAGCACGCGCTTGTTCTAAATGAAAATCAGCGCTTTCTTCTTTGATTTCCTATTTTGACTTCCAGTGATTCACTTCCTGCTACAGAGCCCCCTGGCGGTTGAAGAAAAATTCACAGAAAAGCCGCACCGGACTAAAGTTCGAACGGCTCAAAACGTGAGAAAAAAGTAGCGGCTTATAGTCCGAAAAACACGCTAATTTTTTAGCGTGTTTTTTTAAATATTTAAAAAAAAAACATATTTAAAAAAACATGTTTTTTTAAATATGTTTTTTAAAATATTTCTGACATTTCCTTACATCCAAAGTTTCATGCAATTTGCTAATAGGTTTATGATAATCACCAGTATTTTTTAAAATTATTATTATTGTTTCTGATGAACTGTGTGAGTTTACGATCCATCTCTAAACATGGCCATATTATTGCTGACATGAAATAAACCTTGTCGCTGTTAACACTGTTACTTCAAGCTGGGAGACATTAGGGGCCAAATGAAAAGAGAAATATTCTACAAATGGACTAGACTGAGGACAGCTTTCCTCAGTGAGGCGCTCCGCTGAATGTTAGCACTAATATATGGTGGCGCCATATTTAGAGCTCATTTGTGTCCAATTCATTTCTGAAATTATGCACAGTAAGAATTTAAATCGAATGATAAGCTAATCCATCTCGCCACTGTCAGAAGTGTCGAGAGGTACATTTGTCGAAGTTGACACCTCCAGCTCCCCGAGTCAACGATAAGAGTGGATGTTACGGCTTCATTTTGTTACCATTTAATCCACTGATGTCTATCAATTTAGTGGTGTTTCAGACACCAAAATTATTTTGATCTGACGAAAATAGCCGCTGCTTTGACTTTATCTCTATCACCATTTAAGTCAAAATGAGGCCGTTGTTTACTTATGTCTCTTTTTAAAATCTGCCGTCAGATTGCACTTCGAAATAGTATGTAAATCTTTAGGTTTGTCAACACATCAGTATAATAAATGGCTGTAATCATGCGAGAGTGACAACAGAGCCAGGCCTCCTCCTTTCTTCCACCTTCACGGCTGACCTTAATCTTACTCAAAAATGAAGAACTCGATAGACAATCATCTCTTTTACACTCATTTACGAGGACAAGCGTTCAAGGCGTCGCTGCAAACTATGCAAATGAGTGCCCCAGTCACAGCACAGCCGATCACTGCTTTGCATAATGAGTACCACTGAGATGCCACTTGGATTTATTTATAAAACCCATTTAACCCACTTGTCACAATGCACTTTACAAAGAATCAGAGGATACAAATGTGCATGAAAAAGAAGTTGGGGGGGGGAAAAAAAAACAAAAAAAACACATCACATCAGTTGGTGTAATGTCACACGTTGTATGCTGATGATTGTTTGCGAGCTCTTTTGTAACAGCAAACATCTCAAAGCAGCATCAGGAAGTACATGACAGACTAACAAGAGGACCTGAAAGGCCCCTTAAGCAACAAAATGTAGTAGCGGCACGACAACTGTTCTGTAGAGAGCCCCAGAGTTTCCTGTCATTTCATCAGACTAGCTCCGTGGCACTCAGAACGTGCCTGTTTGGAATAGGGTGATTGCAGCTTGCAGCTGTGTGCTTGTGCGTGTCGCCGTAATAAACAAAAATAAATAAATAAAAGAGGAGGTAAAAAAAAAAAAAGCCCAGTGCGAGGTTCATGCAAGTCGCAAACCCACAGTGGGTTTAAAGTTACACTTTTGAAACGAAAACAAAGTGAACGCGTCGTTTGTTAATTTAAAAACAAAAACTGAACAATACTAAATAATAATTTGGATGAAAGTCTAACAATGCGAACTAAGATAAATAAATAAATAAATAACCACGACTCAACACAGAAGCCAGATGTGATTGTATTTTGCAACATTTTCTGTTTTTATTCAGGGTTTTTTGATTCAGTGTTTGGGCACGGTGTTTGCATTTACATGACACAAAAAAAAAAAAGACACAAATGAAAATAAAATAAAAAGACGGAATAAGAGTCCTTTTGAACATTTGTGAAATGTAAATTATGAGACTTTTTTTAAAATGTGAAAGTATGTACATATTTGTAACGATAAGATTTGATTTTTGGAAGCACTCCAATGCCAATATCCATTTTAGCATTTCAGATTTTATATATGAACTACTATTAAGCAGCATTCATTAAAACAAAGAAGCTAATTGCTAACATAGGATGCTAACAACTAGCACTTAGGGTTAGCATTATCAACAGTAAACATTAGTCCTCATATGCATTCCCAATAGAATGCAGATCCTTATTTTCACAATGAAATTTGTAAACGGCTAACAATTCCTATTATGATGTTCAATAAAGTTAGAGAAGGATAAAACAGAAAAACTGTTCAATACAATAGAAAATTATATTTCTCATGGTCAAATTATGTTGTTTTAATTAACATTTTATTTTGGTTACTATCTCTTTTTTATACAGCCTCACCTTTATTTGTACACTAAACCAGTGCTACAAATGAACTTTATGAAATAGTTGAACAGCGCAAATTAAATATTGTAAATACTTCCCCCTGAACCTACACAAAATAAATCTGTTTTGTCTATTATCAAATTTCACAAAAAGACAGCTGTTGGAGGCATACAGAGTGGAGGAGGAGATTAGGTGAGAAAGTTACACCTTCATCTCCAGCTTTAAAAAAAAAATAAAAAATCTGCATAAATCTGTGCCCAAACTACAAGAATAGGTTCCCGATGGGCGACAATAAGAGGAAACTAGATCTGATGCAAAGCTGTTGACAAGAACCTTAGAATAGATGTAAACATGCAAGCCCAAGATTTTTTTTTTTTTTTTTTTAGAGCCAAAGCAAACCAAACATGCACATTCACCCATATGGAGTCCACGCATACTGTGGGTCGATTAATGGCTTCGAGATCTTCCAGCAGGAATCAAAGCCCTTTGCTTTTGTGGTGCAAAGAGTTTTCAATGAAAGCCCATTCAGGAGGGCGGTTGCACATATTGTGCGCGCCTTAACAATATATGGCAACTGCCGAAGAAAGTGATAGGCACAAGTAGGAGAGTAGTAATTAGAGGCACAGTGGAGTGCTGAGCCAATATAGGCAGATAAAGAGCCCCTTTGCCCACAGTTTTCAAGCTGTAATTATAGGTAATTGTGATTTTTTTTTTTCTTGTGTGCGTGCGGGTGTGTGTGTGTGTGTGTAGCTTCTGAGCTGCTCTCAGCACCACCTTCCCATCAAATGAGTCCTAGGAGGCTCACCTTCACTTTCCCTGCTCAGCACTTTAACACCCCACCCACTGATGTCCCACTCCAGCTCATTATTGTCGGGCCATGTATGGTTGAGTCTTCACGCCTACATACCCACAACTGCTGCCTCTGCTGCCACTCTAAACTCCATCAGCTCAGTTTAATTAAATTTTAGAATTTGCATTAGAGAGACTATAATCTCTGAGCATGTAAGGTGGAAATGCTGAAATGGTGAACCCGCGCTGTGACATTTTGCAGAAACGCGGAAGTGAGCTCACAAGGACAGGTTTCTGCCGGAGTCAGGACCCGCGCGACTGTAACGCAGTATAGTTAAAAAATAAATAAATAAATAAATAAAATACTGAGGCGAAAATTTTTGGCTCTCATCAGTTGGAACAGAAACAGTTTTAGGTGCAAACAGAGAAAAATAGGAAAAAGAATTTTGATTTTGTGCCAGTGCTAAAGTAGTTCCATTACATATCAAAAGAAATTTAAGAATAATAACATCAATGCAAACATAAATGTACCTTTAACTCTGTATGGACTCCTCTGCTGCTTTAAATACATAATAACTTTTTCCCCACTTTGTCTTTGCGCTACTGCTGAAGCGCAAAGGTGTTGCAATCTCACAGCTACAGGAGGTTTAAAATAATCAACTTTGTTAGCATTGATTCTCTAAAACAAAATCTAAATTGTCTCTTTTTTTCCCTCCACATTAAACATTTTGCAGGGATTCTAAGACACTGCTCCGATGAAGCCAGTTTAATTTTATAGTTATGATCATTTTTCTATTCTTTTAAAATAGGCAATATGATGAAGTGGTTCTTAAGACTTTTGACACTTACTGTGTATATCAGTTATTTTTGAAAAACGCTACATCCCTCTATATACTCAAAGATAAATCCATTCCTGCTCACTGTATTTGTGCAGCGTTACGGGTGATGGTGCCCATCTCCGGAAATGATTCTGCGAGAGATGACGTGCACTCTGAACTAATCGCTAATCCGTCACACAGCAACACGGTCACACGCAGAACAAGCAACAATGCACATACGTATACTTAGAGTGGGCAATTAACCCAGCAGTCTTGGTTTTTGGCTGAAAGGAACCTCTGGAAAAACATGCAAACTCCATGCAGAAAGAGCCCAGGCCGAGATCTAACTGCAGGACCTTCTTAGTTCAAGTTAACAGTGCTCACAACTGACCCACTGACAATATCGTAACGCCTCAGGTGTTGCGCTAATCTTTGTCGAATCTCTGCTCACAAATGAAAACGATCTTACTTGCTGCTTTGCATTCCACCTCAGAATGCCTGCACGCCGCAGCGCATTTACAGCATTCGGGCGGCAAGGCTTGTTCAAAGGAGAGATAAAAACAAAGCCTAGAAAGAAACTCAGAAAGTGTAGCCGCCTGGTAGCAGAGCTGGATTCTGCTGATGGGAAACATCGAGTTTGTTCAACCACAGTCTTTCTGTTAGGGCCCTACAGTTGGGTTACTCTATAGAGCTCGGGCTTTCTTTCATGCCATCTGTGCCTGGCTGCAGGACATGGCGTTCAGTCGGTGCACAGAGCAGAGCATGTCGTCTATATTTCACTCTAGAGAGACTGGAGGCTTTCACACACAGCGAGCGTACCTCAGGTCATATTCCATACCCCAGGAAACAGATCTGGCATTAATAAAACCAACAACGAGCTTGGCAGCCACCACCTTGTGGTGAATAGGTTGTATTTTTTAATGCTGAAGTTTTTTTTTTTTGTTGGGGGGTGGGGGGAACGCTGTTACTTTTATTAAAAAATATGCTATTCGACATATGGTGACAGTTTCAGCAAATATGTTTTGTAAACGTTACAAACTGCAGCTTTAGGCATTCTTGTTGTTTTTTGACAAGTTGGTACAGAAATCTTGGCATAAAAACAATAGATGGGAATACAAACTTTAATTAAAGATCTTCCGTAAAATCAGCAGGTGCCTAACTTCTTTTTGAACGCCAATATCCAGCATCACGTTTCCGTTTAGCAAGATGCTTGGGAAACAAGAGCAGGCTAGCCGCCAGCTACGCTACAGTGTTTCAGCATCTATAGCTCCGCATGGGTCCCACTAATCTAGAAGAAATCACACATTAGCATTTCTGAGAGGTTTGCAATTGCCTTCAAGACTGCAGAGTCGGAAGGTTCTCAGCCCAAGAGAAAGTTCGGTCTGGCACAGTTCAAATTTCATGATCAGAATAACTTAAAAAATAAATAAATAAATAAAAAATGAAAAAGCAGGTTGATGCTGGCCTGTTCATATGTTGAAGTAAACGGACGAGGATTACAAAACTGCCAAGAAAAGGCAACTAAAATGTCAACCTGAAACAAACCACACAATCTTGGTGTGAGAGGAGTCAATATAAATCCGAAACATACCACAGAGTAAAAAAAAAAAAAAAAAAAAAAAAAAAAAAAAAAAAAAAAGATATTCGGCTCACTTTACATACTGCTAGGATCAGGTCGACCCAGATTGAATTACTTCTGGATTGTGATGGTTTGGCAGCAGTGTGTAATTAAAGGCGATTCCTTCACGTCGTTCGTGTGGCATTTGGGTTCCTCTAGGAGAGAACGCCGCTGAGTCAGACGGGGTGGCGCTACGAGGTCGACTGAGATCTGGGGGCCACATCTCAGGGCTGCTGCCTTTAGTGTGCATGCCAGCTGCCTGCCAGAGGCCCAGCTTCATTAGCCGAATTACCGAGATCAAACAGAAAGGCCTAGGAGCAGAAGAAAGAGAATCCGCTGTCCCCTCTCCAAGAGGGTCGGATGAAAGCACACGGGAAGAAAAGTGGAGGCAGCAGAAGATATTGTGCAACTGGCTGTGAGTTCGAAGGGTGGGTTCTTTGATTCTCCCCCTCTGCTCAAAATGAAAAATGTGTTGCACTTTGATGGGCCAGCAAAAGGTCTGTCTACATTGTAGTCGGGTTTGCTGGTGTGTTCCTATTAAAAGGGGATATTAGCTTCGTTTTGTCTTTTGTGACAGAAAACATGACAGAGAACAGTGGTTGAAAAGATGTTCTTTTTTTTTTTTTTCTCCAAAGAAACTTTGAAGTGGTTTGTGGACACTTTGTACATCCATATGATATCCAATATAAAATATATTATAAAAAATAATATAATTCAAGTTTTCCTAATCACTTCCATTACCACCAGCGTATAAAAACCAGCATGTGTTGCCATCACTGTGAATTTAATGCGGTGAAAGATAAAGTTTATTTGCTGCCGAGTCGTCCACAATCAGCTTTCAGTGATATTAGGACAACATGGGATGGAGTGGTAATCACAGCAACTCTGACATTCAGTGGTAGGCCACATAAGCTATCGAAGTTTAAAATTTCCTGTTTATTCATTCGTAAGAGAAAATACTTATATGAAAATGAATCAATACATCAATATTCTGATGTATTGATGTCCTGGGCGTCTCTGTCCTTGGTGGCCCTCAGACCTCTAAGTCTACGTACAATGCAAACCCGTTGAATCCCCTTCAAACTCTTGAGTGAGATTTCCTCCATATTCCTCTCAAGGTGGCTGTTGTCACTACATCCACTCAACCTTCTGTTAATTTGCATCTATGGGAGGGTTTGTGAACAACCAGCTTTTTCAGCAATGACTTGTTTGTTGTCAGTGGGGTCATATCAGTAGTCTTCTGTCTTGTCACTAAGATATCGATTCTGATTTGAACTTCCATAAGTTTCAGAATTAACAAATGAACATTTAAAATATTTCATTACATTTCTCGGGTGAAAATAATGTGTCGGTTTTTGAATCAAGCTCCTGAAATGAAATTGCTTCGATTGATTCTATTTGTTTTTAAGAAGCACTTATAATAGGATGTATTAATTACTTCCTATTACTCCGTGAATTTTTTTGTTTCAAACAAAACTTTGAAAAAGGTTTGCCAAATCAGTTATGTGATCATTTTCCCAGGAATCGTCTAAGGATGTTTTCACACCCGATAGTCTGGGAGACTCATTTGTTACATTTTCATTTGCTGCTGTTTATTTTTACATTATGTCAAATGATCTAAACCCTTTGGAAAACCTGCTCACTCCACCTCCTGTTGTGGCGCTGCACCATGAACCCCTGGGGGAAACATGAAAACCTCTGAAGACGACATTGCGCGTAACTTCCTCCTACACAAAATGTAAACCAAAATGGAGAAGCATCAGCTGTAGGACTTCTCTCAACTTTGGTGAAAGACCACAAGAAATTACTACTGCTAGCGCTAGACATGTGTTTGTTTTGGTTGTATTTTCCCAGAATGCCCTGTGCTGTAGTCCACTTCTTGCTTTTGGAGAGGTCTCCGGTTTGCTTCTTTGATCTGATTCAGAATTTGATTGGGCATTCACACCTTCCCAAACAAACTGGACGTTCTAGGCAAATAAACTAGAGTTTAATTAAAGTGGACTAAACAGGGCGTATGTGAAGGCACCTAAAATTATGCCATAAATTTTGAATCAAACCGTACAGAGTCAGACATTAAATATGTCTCTATTCATGTCCTGTTAGTTGTCAATGCTTCATTTGACAATGCTGTCGACACCAGACATAAAAAATGTTCAGCTTTCATAGCGTTCCTCCTGTGAAATAATCTCTCACTTTGGGGATTTAGACTCTCTCTATTTATAACTTTTCTTTTTATATAGAGTAGTTTGTTATTGTGCAATAATTTCCATTGCATGGTGCACTGAAAACCTCCCCTTTAACGTAATTTTGTACATCACTATTGCATTTCTTTACCATCTATCATCCTGCTGTTATTTATTTATTTATTTTTCCTCTTTTTGTACCTTCCAGAAAGCATCTTTGCCTCCGCAGATGAATATTTCTGGCCTAAACAAACTGCCCAGTGTTTATTGTTTGTTGTCTCTCTCTGTATGGTTTGTTTCTTGCTGTCCCCACACCCCAACTGGTCGAGGCAGATGGCTGCCTTTCCTGAGGCTGCTACTGCCAAAGGTTTCTTGCTCCTAAAAAGGGATTTCTTTTCCTCATCGCTCCTGCCAAGTGCTCGCTCAAAGGGGATTTGTTGGGCTTCACTCTGAGCAAACTGCCCTGAAAGGGCTTTTGTCTTGAATTAGGGTCTATATAAATATAATGAAATCGAAGCGAAACTTCTCCGTACTTTATGGCGTCGTTGGTCTTCTACTGATCAAACATTTAGAGATGTATAGATTTTTCTTTATTGCCAAAAGAGTAAAGTGTAGATTTATTCAATTCCGATGACAGAATAAGTGTAGTGTATCAGCTAAGGATTTGGAAGAAAAAAAAAAGAAAAAAGAATATGCTGATTAAAAGTCAAAAGAGGTCCAAAGAGCAGATCAATAAATATGCAATCATTTGTGCAAGTTCTTTGTGTGTAGATATTCTGAGCAAACAGACTCCAGAGTGAACAACTAATGATTTTGTTGTCATTTTACTTTGCAGGGTTGCGCACATAAATTGACTACATAGAACTATGTTATGATGTATGTATGCCCCGCAGGCAATTTTGCAAGCAATCCATGAGCTAATTACGTCTGATGTGTTTGGCCCATTTATCTGATCCTGCACATTAGAGTGAAGAAAGAGATAGAGACAACTTGGCGCCCATGAGATTCAACAAGGACAATAAAAAAAAAAAAAAAAAAAAAAAAAAAAAAACAGTTTAGACTCAGTGAGCGACTTGTAGTGGGAATTTATTGAACTTTTCTTAAGCCGCAGAGGTTGCAGCATTAATCTAGGAGGGGGATTACATTAATGCGTAAAAGACACTAAGGTGGTCCAGACCTCTGCTCACCTCTCGCGGCTTTGACAGCTTGGGGTTTGATGCGTATAGACACTTTTCTAATGAAGTTCTCTCTTGCTTTTAGGAACGTAATTGATGAGATAATTGCGTGCTGGTGTGGGTCTCTTGCTAATTACTTCTCTGGAGGGTATTTCGACAGAAGATGTAAAATAGCCTTAGAACAGCAGCTCTAGAATAATGATACGCCTTTGTTTCCTAGACAAAAAGTAGACCATGTCGTTTGAAAATAAGAAATATAAAATAAATTGTTGAGTAAAGAAGACAAACACAACCATCCCAATGCAAACAGTCATTTCAATGCTTAAAAAAGATCGAGGTGTATCTTGTGTCTCTATATGTTTCAGCTTGCATATAGAGACGCAACTATTAAGTCGTCTGACGCATTCAATAGCGAGATAAATGTATACATGAAGTTCTTCAGTAAGGCATGAAACGTTAATTGGTCATGACAAACATTTGACTTGCAGATCTCCAACTTGGAAGTCAGAGGAGGATTTCTGATAAGCTACTTGCAGTTTCTTTGTCAGAGCTTTATGTAGGTACACCACAGGTAAGCCATATAAAAAATGCATCATCATCATCTTAAAGAACAATCCTTAGAAGATGACCTAAATATTTCACTGGAAAATTCAACTTCTGATTCTTCTTAGTTGTTGCAATCGTAACCACAATCCATTTTTTTCACCTTAAGGATTTTATTGGCTCTAGTGGCCTTTATTTGAGAGTGGTCAGATAGGAGAGTGGGTAATGAGAGAGGGGGAAGACATGCAGCAAAGGTCATAAAGGCCAGGACTCGAACCTGTGCACCTTGACAATTAGTCAATACTTGACAAATTGTTATGGTATAATTGTGGGACAATTTGCCAACCTTGACAATTTGTCTGCTGCAACAGAATCTGTGATTCATAGATTTCAAATAAGTTAAATTTTTAGGAATTGTTCATGGCAAAATGAGGTTAAAGTTGTAATATTCTAAGTAACAATCACTGGGCTATCAAGTCAGAAATTAAAGGAGGTTTTTCACTACCAAACATACATAGTAAGTTGTAATGTGCAACTGGATTTTTCAAAGTCATATACAAGCTTTTAGTGGTTTTAAACCATGCAACACAAGAAGAACTGAACTTATCATGTAATGTTAAGTTCAGTTATAATCAGTGAGGTCAGTAACGCGTTACTTAACGCGCTAGTGAAGCCGGACCACTTTTTTCAGTAACGAGTAATCTAACGCGTTGCTTTTTCAGATCCAGTAATGAGATTAAAGTTACTTATCCAAATCACTGTGCGTTACTATTTTCCTTTGTAGTTTAATTTATTTCCTCTACGCGTCTTGGGGAGCGACTGCCGTTTCTATGCGACGGTGTCAGCAGCGATGGACGGAGGAGGGAGATGCGCATTTTGTTGCTGGAAAAACAGGAACTACTTTGAGTTTCTGTAGCCAAGCCCGATTATTATAAGCGGCTTTAGGCTTGTTTTTTCTAAAGTTGCTTGCAAATCTAATGAGTGGCGGGTTGCCCTTTTTTGGGCTTGTTTTTGACTGTGAAGTTACTTATTTGGATTTGCAAATAAGCAGAGACACATAATCAGCCCCAGAATTTGTCTGACATCCAGTTAGTCAGGCTCTCCCTGTCTATCATTTCCCAGATGATCCGTCCCGCTGTGTCTTTGTTAATGTAACTTAGTTACTTTCTAAATCAAGTAATCAGTAATCTAACTAGGTTACTTTTTCAAGGAGTAATCAGTAATCAGATTAAAGTTACTTTTCAAAGTAACTATGCCATCCCTGGTTATAATGTAATGTTGTTGACTATGTGTTCTATGACTTTGTGCTCTTGTGGCATTTCACTTTAGTCACCACACCACAAATTAAGTTTGCTAAGTAAAAAATGGAAATTCAACTTCTGATTCCTCTTAGTTGTAGCGATCGTAACCACAACTCATTTTTTTTTTTTTTTTTTTACCCGAAGGGTTTTATTGGCTCTAGTGGCTTTGAAATGTCTTGTTACTGTAAGGTGCTGTACAACTAAAATTTGATTTTAATGAAGTCAACCTGACCCAAATTAAGGCTCATCACTGAGTTCCATCAGCATATTCCTTCATGTAAAAGAAAAAAATTCTAAACAATTTATAGCAACCTATTGAATGACCTTGAATAAACACCAAGCATTTAAATCAGGAAAACTGTGTATGAGATGCCAGCCAGTGCACACGAGTCTGTCTACTTGAAGCATTCTTTTGAATTAATTGCTTGAGAAAGTAATTAATAGATGAGCCTCCTAAATAAATCACCAAAACACAAGCCAAATAAGTAGACCAGGAAATCTTTTGATGTTCATAGGCAAATATTCATATGGCATTCATTTTTACCTTATTAGGCCTCAATAAAGCAAAAATCCCCCAAAGCTAAGGGATGTAGACCTAACACAGCTTAGCTACAACAGACAGCGCTAACGGAGTCAGCAGGAAGTGTCATGAAATGAGTTGAAGGTGGTGAGGAAGATGCTGTGGCCCAGGTTGAGATGAAGAATGAATGATGAATTTAATGAAATTGTCAGAAATACAAAGTCCAAAATTCAGGCAGCACAGATTGAGCTGGAGGCTAAATGCTCAAATTTTGGTACCAACTGGTGACAAAAAAATACTGGCAGCAGACGAGATGTCAGACTAGATAGATCAGACCCCACAAGCAACAAAGAACACAGGTGGGTTTAAATGTACAGGGAGACAATCAGGAGAAACAAGGAACAGGTGTCACTAATCAAGGGGTAGCCAGAAAACACAGAGACTCCACAGAACACAGAAACCTACATAAACACACAGAAACAACCAAATCCTTACAGAAAGCCCATTAAGATGACTGCATTCATTATGTTTCTCAAGTAAAAGAAATGTGTTGCTTTCTTGGATTTTTATTTATTTTTTGACTTGTATGTGTCATCTGTCACTGCAAAATGCCAGCTGACACCCACAGACTGCTTTGTTAAATTAAATCAATGATCGCTGCTGGAAATGCTATCCCCTATTTACAAATGTTAATTAGCAGCTGTGACATAAATACATGTAGATATTTTTCCTTTTTTCTGTGAGAACAACAGATCTGATGTAAGTATTTGACTTCATTTCCAACTTCCACATTTGTAGCGTGCGCTTGTAGAGACTTGTTTTGGGCCAATTTACATGTACTTGGGAGAAAACCAGCTGTATATAGATGTACAGCGTTTAGAGTGCTGTGACAGATGGTGTCATTGGTATTACATTAGGACGGCTACTTTAGTGCGCTTAAGACCACATGTGTATAAAAATATGCAGAGTTGGTAAATGGTGGAAATTCACACTGTCAGCTGCCATTCATTAGTTCTGTTTTCACACATCCACTGCATAGCCTGCCAATAATAAAGAGTTGGTATGCACATTAGACTAATAATCCGAGTCAGAACTGGGGCAGAAATTGCCACATTAACTTTTCTACTGTTAGATTTTTCTTTTTTGAATTGCATTTTTTTTTTTCATGAACTGTGGCAAATTACTGCCACCTGGGCTCAACTTTGGGAGTTTCTAAATCTGTGGAGAATGCCGGTCTGCTAGGTCTCTAAAATATTCCTTTCTGCAATTCAGTTGGAGGTTTTACCATCAAAACTTTTCGTCTTGGGAGGGGAAGACAAGAAAGCTGTTAGAGGCAGACTTATTTTTACATATTTTGTATTTATTCATGGTTACTTTTTGTGTGCGACATGGGTAATGAGTTATATAGGATTCGAAACAGAGATGGATCAACGTATGTTTTGAAATGCATATTTAATGATGGTTAGTCCTTCATTTAAAATGTAACATTTGCAACATTTATCTTGTAAAATACAGCTTACACAGGCATTTTTCAATCCAAATTGCCATTATTTTGATGCAAATTCGAATATGCTAATCTGGATGAATTGGTGTGTGTTAAACCTTTTCTCAAAATGTCTGTTGCAATCCAAGATAACTAAAAGGATTGACTGTCCCCCCTGAAAAAATGAGCGACTCCTTTGCGATTGACCTTCTTATTTTAACCCTTACCCTTCCAAAGCCGTTGCTCTGAATCTCACACACGTAGAAAACTGTCCACTTTCCAAGACCTGTTGCGTGGAAAAGACTACTTTAAAGACTCCTGAAGGAGAATAACGTTGCTGTCAGGTAATGAGAACTCAGGTGGAACAAATTCATTCAAATGCACGACAGTGGAGGATATGGAAATTCGGTTCGCAGAGAGCAATACACAGTAAACAGCATTCATTTTCTAATACATCAAAATGCATTGTAAATCCGCGAGAAATCACTTATAACTTCCCCACACATCTCACCTTCAAAACAAGCAGTCAGTCGGAGGCCGCTTAAAAATGTTTGAAACTTCCAAACCAATCACCGTGTCAAAGCCGTGAGCCGGTTGTCTCTTTAGATTCATACCTCTAAAATACAGGAAGAAAAAGATTACATCTTTAGCCAGCTGGCAGGCATTTCTCTCCGTTATCCATCATGCTAGAAGTCTATTAGTGTCACATGTTGACAGAAAGCTATAGGTCAATAGTATGACAAAACACCTAGCGCCGCTTTGTTTGGAACAGAAAATACTGCACCTGATTTGTCAATCTTTGCCAGACAAAGATTACGGCGCAGTCACTCTAACCCTTTCACAGATATCTGCGAATGCAGATAAGGATGTTAAGAATATGTAAATGAGCCACCATGCTTCCTCACCTGAGGCTAAGAAGCCTGTTCTTCTTTCAGAGCGACAACCAAAGCGGAACTGTTGACTCTACTTTCATGTTCTACTACTGCAGGCTCCAGCAGCCACAGAAGCGCAGCAACGAACCAAGGAGAAACCCCAAAACAACGGGATGCAGTACAGGCACAAACATAACCTCTTCCTGGTTTCTGACACGTTCCAATACTGTGAGAAAAAAAAAATCTAATGTTTTCTCAAACATATAACACACACAGTGTATCCCTTTACATATGTATCTTCCTCCAAGTAAATTTTGTACAAGCTCATGTAAAGGATGACTGCCATAGGCATCGGCAGTGGTTAAGTGAATGAATTGTAACATCTTTCAACATTTGGTGCCACAGGTTATTTTCAAGAAATAATTCCTAATGGCTCAGTGTGATTGGTAAAAATGCTCCAGAGACAAATTTCATGCAGGTATGTTATTTTCTGTCTGATATAAACTACTGTCAGGAGTGAGGGTTGTTGTTTTTGTGTGGCTGGTTTCCCTTTGGTTTTCCCTTAGGATTCCAGGACAGCATGATGCAGATCCACTTGTGAAGGCTAAGCCAACCAGCATGAGGATAAATTGAGTTGGTTGTCAGTCACTCTCTGTTAACCGCCCCGGTAACCAGAGCCCTCGGTGCTCCTACAGGTTCTTTGAGATGTTCTGTAGCCTTCACTATTCGACTTGTTGTGTTCCTTGTTAAAGGTTACCTCCGAGCTGCTCATTCTGTCTCAACTCCCCAGGATTTCCTCATCATTCAAGGTTGCGATAGTTCTCCGGTTCTTCGTCTGGGCTCCTCTGAGTTTCATCATCCCCCTGCATTCTTACGTCCAACACGCTCCACATTACCTGCCCCAGTCCCCTTGGTTTTTTACGTTCCTAGTCTCCAGAGTTCTCATTGGCCTGCCAAGCCTGGCTTTCATTGGATCAACCACCACACACTCCCATTCCACTCGCTTCTTCCCTTGCGCCCTCCACTGCGCTACAACCAGCAAGGCCTCCCCTTATCTCTCATCCATCCATCATTCACAACCTCACACCTAGCTTCTTGTTTCCTTGCAATGTTCCAGTCTGCAGCATCTGTCCCAGAATTCATTCATACTCTAGTTTGTAAATAAAAGTTTTAAAACCTAATTGTCTCCCATGAGCTTCCGTACATGTGGCTCAGAAGCTTAGGACACGTTTTTCCATGTTTTTTTAGTGAGAGGCACCTCCTTTTACTAATTTAGAATGATTATGACATGGTCCCGCTTGTCAGATGTTCTTCCTCTTGTATTGACAAAAAGAAACATAAACCAACATCTGTGTTTCTGGTTGAGGCAAAAGCAAAATGCGCCCTTCTCCTGGACCTTTTGGTTGTGTTTTCTGTCTGCATAAATTTAGTAAAGTGGGCTTTGTGAGATGAAACAAGTAAAAATGAAACAACAGAACAAACAGAGGATATTGTAGCTACTTTATGAATAACCCCCTTGTTGTTTCGGGATCATTAAAACAGAGTCAGGCCTCATTACAAGCTCATAACTAGTTTTTTTTTTTGTGAACTGAACCAAATTGTTTAAAGTCAAAACATCAAAAATATTGTTCATTATTCCTGCATCCAAATATGGACAAGTAGTTTCCAAAACATTAGAGTAACCAAATCTTTCTGTGTGCATTCAAGTATTGCCCCAGCTGTCGAATGAGAGCACTCAATCCAAAGGTTCAGGAACGACTGAAATTGTTTCCTCTATTTTGTAAAAATGCATACAACTTCCCGCAATTCTTGCATTTGAAGAATAGTCGAACAAGAGTGGCACTTCAACGACTGGACGAAAATAAAGAAAACAAATATCTCATTTGCATATTTAGTGATTCCTGTGAGAAATATATGCTAGTAATATATTTGGGCAGACCAGTCCTCCATATATATATGTATGTGTATATATATATATA
>CAEGAE010076277.1:0-36163 GCA_903067095.1 Girardinus metallicus
ATATATATATGTGTGTGTGTGGGGGTGTGTTTACGTATGCATGTATTGAGTTGTAGAGGAACCACGCTTTTTTTAAGCCATTAAGAAACTTCTATAATGATTTTGATTGGATATTGGGCCAGCTTATCAAATACATTTTTAATAGGTTTACCCAAAATATCAGCTTCAATGAAAGGAAATTGGTTAAACTGGTCAAGAATAACCCAGGAACTTAAAAAGCTCAGAGAGATGCTGGGACACCAGTGTCAAAGAAACAAACACTTGCTCCACTGCCACGACCTTTAACCTTGACAGAAATGTGAACACAAGGAGAGAAGAGTCAAAGATTTAACTGTGGAGGAGGACCACGTTTAGAGGAGACACGGTGAGGCTTCAAAACCTAAGAACACAGAACAGACTGTCGAGCACGGTGGTGGCAGCATTATACTGATGTCTGTTTCATTGCCGTTTATCCTGGTGCTGCATAAAATGGGTACAATAAAGAAGATGGCTGACTAGCTACAAATTCTTCAGCTTCGTCTCATTTCAACAATAGGTTCAAACTTGGACACAACTGAGTGTTTTAAACAGGACTGCGATTCAAAACACAGATAAAAACTGGTTCTGGAGCTGATAAAGCGGGCTGACATCAAGCTTCTGGAATCTGGGATGGCTCTGGCCTGAACCCTACTGAAAATGTGTTCAAAAGTCTGAGCCGTCCCCAAATACATTTGAGAAGACTGGCAAAAACGTCCGGGCAGAATTATTGTCTTTATGGCTACAAAACTTGTAGTTTCTCTACAGCTCCCGAAGAGAAATTTATGCAAATATTACTGTGTGTTTATATTTAATTTTGATGCTGCGTGGACTTAAAAAAAAAAAAAAGCCTCAATCAATTCACATTGGTGCTCCCAATTCTTGCTTCTAAAACTCATTGCAACTGTATGGATGCATTCCCTCAATGCAGAAATTTTTTTTTTTTTTTTAATTTAAAAAAAAAGGATGCAAACCTCTGACCCAAACTGTGGGTTTAAAGTATGGAGCATAACCTAAAAGTCATCGCTCTACATCATTACAGTGCATTTGCAATACAAAAACCAGGCATTTTCCACTGCAACACTCAATGATTGAACACTGTGTGTCTGCCTGAGCTCCACCTGAACCCCACTACTCTTCAATTTTCTGATCAAATTAGAAGTATCATAAGATGACAAACCACAGACGTTACGTCTGATAGAAACCTGCATACGACATTTTTAAGCCAAACTATGGAGGAAGATGACCTCTTTTAAGAGTACACATTTAGACCGTTTATCACAGAGTCACTATCGGTTACGATTTGCTTCGATTAACTAATCAGCCGAAGGCCGAGTGATGAAAATGCTTCACAATCATTTACAGTCAATGAAGTGCAAACGCGGGAAAACATCTTAGGGTGGCTTAAAACCAGCGTGGGAAAGCGAAGACGTAAAACGACAGAAGCTCAAAACAAACAACCCTCGACTTGTCCTCCTCTGGCATCTGATGATGGAGTGCCTTCTTCGTGGTCGCACCATCTTCGCACCGAGAGGGAGGAGGTTAAGCTGTCCAGATGCGGGATAAAAACCTGAACCACTCAGGTAAGGAGGCTTACTAGAGGTTGGAGGTCAGGGGTCAAAGTAATAACCCCCACCCACCAACACTGATCCAGGTGGTCTAAAGTGCATAAGACAGCGGTCGCACACACCCAAAAACACCTGAAGATGAGCTGCAGGAGAAACAGACGTTGTCTCATCAGTTTCAGGGTGTTGTACAGTGAGGTGATCCAGCCTCGGTTGATGTTTTGCTACCTACCTGTAGGGGCGGTCTCTCCGTATGGGCCAGCGGGTTCAAGTAAGGACGGAGTCCGACCCCTAGCAGCTGCACTGCTGCTTGTTTTGCGTCGTCGTGCCTTTCGGCTGCCGCAGCTGCCTCAGTGAGGCGTCTCCATATTGGATTCCTGAGCCCATCCTCTCAGGGTCCAACTCCCCTTTAAAAAGGAGCCAAAAGGGAAGAAAATGTCACCATACAAAAATAAATTAAATATATCCACACTCTGGCAGAGGTCCCTGTCTTTACCAAACCAATTTAAAGCGCACCTGAATCTATCTTGTTGAGGATAGTGCGAGCACATTTCAGGAATCCCTCCTCGACGTTTTCACCCGTCAGAGCGCTCGTCTCCAGAAACATTAGTTCTGCGTACGAGGCAAAATTTCATGAGACGAATACAGCCGCGAAATGTTTGCGAGATCAACCCAACGCTAGTTACCGTTCTCCTGAGCAAACCGCGAGGCTTCCAGAAATGTCACTTCTCTCTCCGCGTCCAGGTCTTTCTTATTTCCGCACAGGATGATGACGATGTTGGGGCTTGCTAGTGTCCGTGCGTCCGTCAGCCAGTTGGTCAGCGCATTGTAAGTTTCACGGCTGTAACAAAATAAGTTGACTGTAGACTCAGCGTGGAATATGAAACGAACAATGGGTATTTTTCACATTTTGTTCGATTAAAAGTACAAACTTGCATTATATCATTTTTAACTTGACAATGACTATATGAGTGGGCAGAAACGGCATCACAAAGACCAAGAAACAGAGCAGGCGGGACAGAGGGAACGTTGTGGAGAAGCTTATAGCAGAGTAAGGTTATAAAACAAGATCCTAGAGTCGCCCAACTGCAAACCTTTAAGATATGGCGGTCCATCTAAGCTTTTCCCCATGTTGACGTGTCGGTAATTACCACATACATACGCAGTGGTACGTGACATACATAATATTGCTCAACAACAGCCTGTTGCGTGCCTTGGTGTCTATGGCAACGTGAGGTCAGTGAGGTAAAACAGGGTGTAGGCCTGTATATTAATGTTTTACAGCTGTTTTCACTGACAAGCAGCGGCTGATGTAACTCCTTGTCCGCACGGTGATGAAATGAGGCGACTTGACCTCACTCTGCTTCCCATGATCTTTCTCCTTCCCTTAATCCAAGAATGCCGACTGCTTCCCTGCTGCCCACAGATGAGACCTCACTTTGGTTACAGAAACTCCAAACTGGATCGCATGCTCCTTCTCCGCCTCATTCCGCTCCCTCGATTTCACAAAACTTTACTCTTCGTCTTCATGTCTCACTGTATCTACTTAGTCATTCGACTATGGGGATTCTATAACAGTTGTGGGTTATTACTCATATTTTACAAGAACAGACAGAGAGAAGATTAATCTAAAGTGAGTAAAGCAGAAAAGTATTTGCAGTTGAGCTTCACACATCAGTACATTTCAATTTTGAGTCCAGCCAGATGCAACTGCAACAGATCAAAATGATTTGGTTTTGGATGGCTACCATCACGGAGTTGTTTTTTTCTTTTTTACAACACAGATCATTTTAAATATAAGAGGACATAAAAAAACAAAAAAACAAAAAAAAAAAAACAGGCAGTGAGGTTAATGAGTGCAGTGATTACCTGGTGATGTCATACACCAAGAGGGCTCCAGCTGCTCCTCTGTAGTAGCTACGTGTCACAGAACTGGGAAAAGACACAACGTAAGACAAAGACGCTCTCTTCCCATAAGCACTCGACTTCAATACACTGAAATAACTTCAGAGAGCAAACGAACTGTCACAATAAGCGATAATTCTATTAGTCGCATGACGAGTTAGAATTAGCTTAATAATTTCCATTTGAACAATTGTCAAAGAGATGGTCAACTTTAATATAATTGAAGCACCGACATTTTGAAAAATGCTGCAAACATTTGACATTCAGACATAAAAAGTATGTTTGGACTTTTTATTATTATTATTCTTTTTTTTTTTTCTTTTACAAAGGTCCTACCTGGCACTTTTGCCTGTCTACATTGACAGACGAAAGTGTCAAAGTAACAAAATTTTGGTTACAGATCCTTCGTAAGCCATTTCTGTTTATTTATTTTGGATTTTTAAATGTTAAACGTCCTAAATATTCCTTAGAAATGAAACACTTTGTATTTACATTAATATGACATTACTATTGTTATACCATTTGAAAATGGTCTCAAAATGACAACATTATTGTTTATCGCAATAACTTCAGGGACAATTTATCGTCCAGCAAAATCTGTTATTGTGACAAGTCTAACTGTCACTCTGCATGTGGGCTCGGTAAAAACCCCTTGATCTCGCTCACATACTGCCGAAATCTCGGCAGGAAAATTCACGAGACGTTACCGGAATCGCTCCTGTCCGGCAGTGTCCCAGATCTGAAGTTTGACCGTCTTCCCGCCGACATTGACCACCCTAGAACCAAACTCCACGCCGATGGTGTGGTTGGAGTCCTGTTTGACTGGGATGGGATAGTTTAAAAACAAAGAAATGTCATATTTATGTAGTTTGCACTGCAGTAAAGAAGGACACACCCTATAGGTGTTCCCACAGTTTTGACCCCGATGCCAACTCCCGTTATCGTGTTGTGTGTTTGAAACTTTTGGATCGGCAAACTTCGAAGTTTGCCGATCCAAAAGTGTGACAAAAATCTTTAAGCGGGAAAATACTTGTTCAGACTACTGCATCTCTCCTGATCTCACTAGAAAAACTGAACCCAAACATTCACTAGAGATTTATGTGAAAACTTAAAACATTTACAACATAAAGTTTTATTTAAGCGTAGTCCTCGCAGCTGACTGTCCTGCTTACATTATCTTGACGGTTTTAAAGTCCAACAGTTTAAATACTGTTTTACAAAAAGTCCCTTTCACTCTGAATGACAAGTTTATTATATACACTTGAACAACGTTGACTTTTATGAAATTATAATGTTTTGTTCTGTCAAAACAATCAGAGTGCTTTTAGATTTAAACTCACTCAGGACACTGTTGAACTTCAAAATGAGGAAAAGTGTAATTTTCATCAAATAGTCTAAAATTAAAAAGTAGAAAACTGTCTGTAAAAGACAGTTAAAGCCATTCAGCTACAGAGTACAATATGTACAGTATAGTTATCAATACCCGGCACTAAGTGTCAGAAAACAGGACTGGCACACACTTTGTCGTCGTGGTTTCATTCTGCGCACCGGTGAGTCAATGAATCTTTTTTTTTTTTTTTTCCCCTCAGAAAGGAGGACGGCTGACCTCTTTTAACTGAGACTTACACTTGTTCTCGATGAACTGGTGGAGGAGGCAGGATTTCCCCGCACCGGCACTGCCGATCACTAGGAACTTGAACAGGAAGTCTGCAAAAAAGACGAGAGGAGGTAGAGCTCGACGTGAATCATCGACGTTGGCAGCAGATCGGCTGTCGCTCTTTGCACCAGAGACGAGCCTCGGATAAACTCCTAATCCTGTTAAAGCCATTACTTTCACGGCATCCGCCAAAACACCAATCTCCCCACGAATTAGAAAAACTTGCATGTAATCCTTCAGGCTGCGGTTGTTTGTTGGAGGTTAAAAATGGTTTTAGTGAAGCAAACTTTTCATATCTCAGGGTGAAAAAACTTGGACGTAGACAAAAACTTTGAAGATATTGATCGGAGGAATTGTATGCGCCACATATGACGCAAAAGAGAAAAATATGTTTAACTGGTTAAAACCTGAACCGTTGAGTCAGTGTTTTGTTGAATCACCTTTCACTGAAAGTCTGTCAGGTTTCAGTTTAACTCTAAATGCCATATCAAAGTTGCAACGATGCAATCTGAAAGGACTACTTGGATAGTATATGGTTTTGTATAAACAGTCGAGTATTCACAATTAGCATAGCAATTACATATTTAGCCAGTTGGATGGTCTACCCGCCCTAGATGCCCACTTATGATTAATATGTTTTATATACGAGATGGCTATGGTCGCTAAAACTGTATTAATGAAAAAGAAAAATAACTGTTAACAAAATCGTCCTTGGAATATCCAATAATCGCATTATATAAGCACTTCTAATACTGTTTAGCCCTGAAATTTTCTACCATTTTCTTTGTAAAATATTTCAGACTCATTCGCCTGGATAAAGTGTCAGTGAGCAGCCTTTTTCAAATCTTGCCACAAGTTTTCAGTTGGCTTTGGGTCTGTACTTTGACTGGGCCATACCTACACCTGAAAAAGCTTTGAATTAAACCATTTAATCGTAGCTCCTCATCACGTCGGAGTTGCCGCTCACTGGAAAGATGACCCCGCCAAACCCAGTCTCAATGGTTTTGCAGCTTCCAGCAGGTTTTCTTGTCAGGATCAAGGGCAGACCACTTAGGCTACCCAGCTCCTGAAACCCCACTGCACCTTAAGAGTTCAATCAAATCTGTTGATTCAGATTTCAAGTGGTTTCAAGTGAAGGGTACAGAATACAAAGGCAGCCTGTACATTTTTACATTTTATTTGTAAAATATTTTGAACACCAAGTATCATTTTTATAGTTGTGATTTCAATTAAACTTTTTGAACTAAGGCAATTACTTGGAATAAAGAAAATTAAAGAATTCACACATTTAAGCTGAACAAAAGTAGATGAGAAATGATGAGGAAATTATGCTAATTTGACAAACTGAGAAAATATCCTGTGAGCTGCTCACCAGTTTAATGCAAACTCTGTCTTTCTGTGAGATTTACTTGTTGTGTGGTTTTGTAGCCACCTTCACCAGCTCAGCTTATGGTGCATCATTGTAGAGGCGGGCGTTTCCATTAACAACACCAGCCAGAGGTCAGATTTATTCCGCCTGATTAGCAGAGGTGAATGCGTTGAAGTGTTTTGCTGCAACTCAAAACACACAGTTTCCATAAGATAAAAACGGACTCAAAAGGCAACATTTCCATTCTAAAAGCTTGCCACAGCTTTTTAGACATCATACCTTACACCTTGCCTCATAAGAACTGCAAACAGTCATCAAGTCAACAAAGTGACGGTGAAAGTTGCACATAAAATGCTTTCAATTAGAGGTTAATAAAATTTGGCATCTGGACACACGTTGCCTAAATTAAGCAATAAGTATTGCAAACACTATCAAGAACACACACACAGTTATATGCAATCGTCGCTATATTTTGGATTTCAGAACCATTCTGTGTAGCTTGAGCAAAAACAGATTTGTTAAGATTGCTGCTTAAAAACAAAAAAAAGGGACTAAGCAGGTATTTCCACGGTTCCTACAAAACTCTAACAAAATGCCATACTTTATCCAGACTCACATTTCTGGAACTCATAGTCAGAGGCAAAACTACGGCAAGAGACGAGGGATAAAAGAAGACGATAGGCACGAAGGAACAGGGATGGGCATTTATCGCGTATTGCATCATTTATCGTTTCTTATAGGAATTTTCATTTTTCATTGCCACAATAAAGTCCAGTTAATGATGTTTGAAACCCCCCAAACATGTCAAATTGCATATTTTTTCCTATTTTCTCAATTTATTTACCTTTACTATTTTCTGTTCAATGATGGTATCAATACATATCAATAAATCAACAAACACGATTAAATGCAGTAACCACATGCGGCTTAGTGACACCACTTGTTTATGTGACTGGTGTCCTAAAGAGGAGCATTACAAGTGGATATGGTTTTCAAAAGCAGCATCTGTGTCTGTGGGACTATGACTGCTCTGTCATGCAGTCAGAGCCATACAGTTGCCTAAAATATAAGTAATAAACAGTTCCTATTGTCATTTTTATTATCACTATAGTACTGCAAAGTACTGTGATAAAACTTTAACTCCACATCGCCCACCTCTAGGCACAAAAGACAAATGCATGAATGGATGGTGGGTCAGACGGATGAACGGACAAACAGCATGGATGAGTGAATAAATCATTAAACGAATGGTGAGTGACTGAGCAGGACAGACGGACAAGTGGATGGATAGGTTTATTTGTTTATTTATTTATTTATTGCCATTCTCATCCAGATTCGCAACATCAGCTCCAAAACTTAAAAAGTCCGTATGAAACCCAGATTTCACCATACAATTCTCTCATTCTGTCACTTTACACATGTCCCACAAACAACAACGTTGCAATAACACGCGAACATAAATGAGATATTAAATAAACTCCAGCTGCAACCAATTGACATGCAGCTGCAGCTTCATGAATCTTTCGCCAGTTGCAGAACCGATCCTTCAGTGAAGTCAGTGTAGCGAGACTCGGGCAGAAATCGATGAAAGGCTATTATAGCTACCATTAGTGCTGGCACTTTTCCTCATATATGCAACCCCCCAATGGATAAAGTTTCATACAAGAAGTGAGGCGGCGGCGAGGGGAATTCAAGTAGATACAGGCGACGAGAGTGTGACTGGGAGTGCAACAGGAGAGGGTGATGACGGTGTGGCATTTCAAAACATTTGTGATGTGAGAATCGGTGTGCTTTTGGAGCTTGTACCAGACACGAGTCGACGTAAACAGAAAACTGACAAATATTAGCACAAGTACAGAAATTGAAGCCGGTAGCGGCTGGGTTTTTTTTTTTTTTTTACGCATCTCCCGCTTTATGAAAAAGGAGAAGTTTGCAGTGGCTTTGATTCAGGATGGGGAACTGATGCACGACACATTCAGCTGCTGCAGATCTACAGGTAACTGCAGCATAATGAGCCGCAGCTCCGCGGAGCTTCCTCTTTTCTCGGCCTAAAGGCTACTTGTCATTAAACTATCGCCACTCAAAAATGCGGGGAGGTTATCCACGCCAACATGGATCCCTCTGGCTTAAAATTCAATCAACCAGATTATCGGATTTTCTGCAAGAACCATCTCCGTGGCCCGACAAAGAGCTGTTGCATTTCGTCAGAAGTTTGGTCAACTTTCACTTACAACGTCTCTCCATCTGTTTGCTCACGTTACACCGACTGCTTAACGGGGCAACATAATCCTCCACTGCAGGACAAGAGTGTTAGCCAACAGACGCAGAGGTCTCAAAGTAATTCAGTTAAATGGTAGCTATAAGTTAAAATGCTCGTTATAAGCGCAATGAAGCGTCTCATCGGCTATATTTACACCAAGCTAGCTAGCGGCGTTGCTAAGAGTCGACCTGTCACATAGTACAGGACAGAGCCATGAACGTTTAACAACTACATTTACACACAAACCTACCGTATGTCTCGGACATCTTGACCCTCGCTGTATCAAGGGTCTTTTTGGTATAATTACAGCTGTGTGACCGCTGGCTTCACACGTCTTCAGGGGTGTTTATCTACAATGCTGGAGGTTTCCTTGATCCCCTTCTTGGCTTCCTCTGTTCCGACCACAACCAAACGCTGCAGTTTACGTCATCGTCGTTCCAGTTGTGTGGCGTTCAAATTTACGCGGAAATGTCGGAGTCGAGTTTCACAAGCTTTGGTAAAAGCAAAGTTTCATAAGTTTAATTTATCCTTCGACGTCCTATCTGTTGGGTGAACTAAAACGCATGCAGTCATTTCTAAATCAGATGAGACACATAAAAATAGATTTCAAAATTATTTTCTTTTTTTTAACAATTTGAATTGCACTTAAACAAGATTAAATTATAAATTAAAACAGATTCCTTAAATGCAACATTGGATGACCGTCACTATCTTTCCAGATTTTTCCATTGTTTTTAAAAACCTATTTAACCTTCGGTTGGTAGGGAAACGAATGGGTTGTGGTATTTTACAAGTTAATTTACAATATAACCCAACAATAAATACATTTGTTTTTGCATTTCCGTAATTGAAACACGAAAGGAACATGTTCAACAATAGAGGTTGTGCAATACCATGTGTGAGAGACTATAAATGGATTGCAATATTATTAAGCAGCATCAAAGAACTTACGCTCTTTTTTGATATTCTGCTAAAAGATATGGCTTATTTGTACAAACATGAAAGCCAAGCCCCACATTGGCACATAGCTGTTGTTTGTTTATCATAGAACCAGCCTTTAGAAACTATCCCAGACACCCCATGTTCCCTAAGCAATCTTGAATATATTAAGATAACAAACAAAAAGGCCAAAAATGCAACAATAGACACAATACCAAATTTAAATGCAGCATGCAAAAGCAAAACACAAACTTGTTTAGGAGTTAGTTTGTTCCCTTGCTTGCCTGACTGGTATTTCTCAGTATTTTTATGAAAAAAATACCATACAATACTATATTATGAAATACATATCTAAGCACAAGCCAAGTGCTTAGATACTCACTTCTGTGAGTGTGTATCTAAGCCACTGGGTGGCAGAAAAACATAATGAAACATCCAGAGTTTTCTTGAGACAGCAAAATGTAGATTAACCTAGTTTGATAAGCATGACAACAGTCCAGACCTCTCCTTAGAACGTCGCAAGAAAACATTACTCTTAAACAGAATTTTGTGTTATTTTTAAAATGTATATAAATTAATCTCTTCTGGAAACTTTTTTTTTTCTGTTTGCTCTACTTGACCTAATTTCCATTTGTTGGCCCCAAAACAAGTACATAAATACATCAGGATCCTCCTGTGCTACAGAGAGGCATGCAGAACTGTGGTGTCCTTGGCCGAATACTTTTTTGTTTGTGTTAAGAGCGAGTTATAACTGTGTCCTTTCTTCCCCCTTCTGTATCCATTCATCACCTCTTCATGCCTGCTCTCATACACACAGACACACAAACAGGAAAAAAAAAAAAAGAGCCCAGAGCTTCGAGTGCCGGGCAGCCTAAGGGCAACAGGTGATAAATTACAGAGTCTCCCTTTCTGCTGCTATCCCTCAGAGTTCCTCCCTGCCTTTGTTCTGCTTTGGCAGATCCACTCATCCTCCCCGGCCTTGTTAAAAGCTCTTTTCGTAAAGATTAAAGACAGAAGGAAACACAAGGCTCAGCGTCGTGTGGGGGCACGGATGTTTTTCTAAGGTGGGCTATAAGAAAGGCTGCCCACAAAGGTGTGCAACAGGGAAGGGGGTTTCGCTTCCGCTAGGTGCTTTCCTTTGTTTCTTGATGCCCATTCTGCTTTTTTTGTTTTTCTTGTTTCTGTCTTGACTTCTTGCATCAGCGCAGATGTTTGTTTGGCTGGTGAGGCAAACAAGGCATTTGTGGGAGTTGTTTGTTGACTCAACGACAGTTCAGATTAACAGATGAAAGCCAAACTCCAGAAACACGTGAAGAAAACATAAAAAAAAACAACAAAACAAAAGAAGTTAGGAGCTGAAATCGCAGCATGTCATGCTTCGAAGCATAGAACAACCTTTGTACACGATCACAACACATGAGCACACCAGGGAAACCCCACATAAAACCGTTTTCAGTGTTTACAGCAAACACAGCCTCTCTCTCTGGAGAGCATAATTTGAGTGAATCACCTCTTTAAACAGGTGAGCTCTGTTTGTTGGAGGACATGAATGTAGAAATAAAGGTGTTTGTCACAGCGTGACTCACGGTCTATACAGTAACATAAAGCGATTGTTGACGACCCGCCGTTTTATGTAGAGGGAACAAAGGCGAGATGGCTGTGAAGTAAGGCCTGTTAAGATGCAACACGGTGTGAACAGATGAAATGTATGAACGCGTTAATGAGCTGAAACACGTGGGAGAATTTTGTGAGGGGAAAAAACAACAACATATTATTGCTTTGTGCCAACAAAACTTCACGAGTATGGACTCAGGTCCAACTCCATTTCCATGTACCCCTTTATTTCAACAGATTAAACATTTCATTTACAAAATCACCAGAAATAATTATTGCTACCCTTGCTTTTAACGCTTTGTCTAGCTCCCTCTTGTCAGAAAAACAACACTTAGTGTCTTCTGTTACATTTTGCAAAGTTTTAGTATGCAGAAAGACGTATCTACGGGGCTGGTCTGAGAACGGCCATAGAAAAGAAGTGTCTTTTTGCCATTTCTTTATTGATTTGGCAAAAATGTTTTACATTATTATTTGCAATTATTTAATCACCTGCTATCTTAAAGCGGTCATGATGTCATGCACCGTGACTGTTTTCCCGTTCTCCTTGTAAGAAGAACAGGCCCACAGTCTCACAGCTTATTTTCACAGAAGTTAACACTGATTTTTTTCCACATTCGTTTTGTTTCAGGCCAAAATACCAAAACTGTTTGTTGCTGAAAGCTAAAAAGAGATAACAGTCAACATTTTATTTAAATTTCTTATCATCGTCCTCATTGTGTGTGATGGGAAAATAAACTTGTCCCACCTTACTTGTCTCTGTTTCCTTTTACTTTATTATTGTTCTGATGGTAGGAGCAAATTTAGATTGCAGCTATTTTCTGAGACCCATGTCCTGACTAATGCAGAACGAGATGCACCTGGTTTACTTGAACTCAACGCTCTCTTCTCTTTCCCATTTGGTTGAGTGGCAAAGAGAAACAGGCCTCTGGGTCACATCCTATCTTTCCCCATGGGACACAGAAATGCAAATAAAAAGTTGATAGAAACGCTTGAGCATAAATGATGAACTAAAAAATGCTGCAGACATACTTATTTAATAGTTGTTGCTTGGGATTCGAAAAACTGAAGATAATATAGGTGACTATTAAAAAACACATTATGTGTTTCTTATCTTAAACAACAAAAAAAACAGCAGAGACGAGGAAAACAAAGAACACAGCTCGGATTCAGTCTGAGGGGGCGTATTTATGTGCTTACCTACTTTTCACTGCACTGCTTGTGCAACAGTTTGTTTGTACACTAAGCCACCTACTTTAATTTCTACCTCAACCCCCCTCGGTTGTATTTTGCGGTGCCAATATCAGTTAAGCTCCAGCAGTAGGTTGGCTCACGCAGGCATGAAAACATGAACCGGAGGTCATTTGAACAACCGTAGTTAAAGCGACTTGAGCGGTTTCATGAATAAAAATGGGCCACATGGGCAGGCCGTGCAAACAGTTTCCTTCAGCATGTGTGAATATTGCACAAAATGTACCAAAATAAAAAAAGAACAGTCTTGTTTACCAAGTACCTGTGGTTTGGTATACCTCTTGTAATTAGAATCATAGAGAGACGGTAAACAGTCTGTTGAAAATCGACAAAGATACAAATAGGGGTCCGTTATTTTTTCGCCCAAATTGAAAAATTTTGGTTGAGCACATTGGGCCATTTACACCATCTTATAAACAAAAATATAATACGTAATCTCCATCCAAACATACTTAAAAGACAAACAGTACACAGATTTAACATCAGTGACATCCTTTGTAGTTCATGGGGTCCAAGTATATAGAAAAAGAGTATTCAAGTTCAGAAAAAAATCCATAATCGAGTTACTGGTTTGGTTTACATATGTCATGCTTGAATGTATTTTTGCAGAACTGTGGTAGGACTGAATGAGTTCAGTCTATATTACCGGAGTCAGTTAATCATTAGGTGTTTTTGAAAACTTTACTTACTCAACTTCGTCAGAGTATTTTGTTGTTCAAATTTCAATTCTCAGTTTATTATATTGTGTGGATAATTTTGTCTCAACCATATAAATGTACTTATTTTGCCAATTTTCTCCAGTTCAATTAAATGTTACTATAATGAAAGTTTTTGATCTTTAATAAAATTTTAAAGAAAGTTTAGTAAAACTGCAGTAGGCAGCAGCATTAAAATGGAGCATTTCTAAAGAGGACTACTATTTGATAAATTACTTGGTTCCGATTAGGAAAAACTATGTAAACGTGATACTTTATATGTCTCCATGTGCCCCTTAAGCTTTTGTGCTTTGTGCATCTTATATATGTCATTTAAAAAATGTAGGTATGCACCAAACACTTAAAAGTTAAAATAACAAATAAAGATTATTCCCTCTAAAAAATATATATTGAAGATTTAGAATATCCATCTAAAATAACGCTGTAGTCATGAAAATAAATTCCAAACAACAGTCAACAGCGCGTCTGTACAGTACGGAAACAGAGCCAACAAGTTAACTTTCCCCGAAAATTTAAGCCGACTTTGTGGGTGGCCATGAATGCATGCCCCTACAGAGGTGAAGACAAGAAAAGAATAATGTCAGTGCATTCAATGGTCCAGAAAACCCTGAGCAGCAACAATTACTCGAGCTTTTAACACCGCACTAGCAGACAAGGCCCTTCTAAAAGTTTTAATGTGTGAATGTTCTTGCATTGAGCTGCAGAAACAGCAAATTCCCATCAAAAATCCTCTAAGCCACAGTTTCCTTAACTCTTTTCTGACAGTTTTTAAAATCATTTAACTGCATCTAGAAGCTTTGGCTCAAAAAGTGTTTTTTTTTTTAAAACTACAAACTACCAATAATCAACTTGCATATTGTTTTTCTTTCTTTTATATCAAAGCTTTGACAAAGACGTTATAGCATGTAGCATTCTTGACTTTATTGTTTCTCCTGAATGGCGACGCAAAGCATTTCCCCTCGTATCATGCTAGTAAAATTCACACTTTAAACATCGCCAAATTAACCAGGAAGTGTGTGGTTAAAAAAACTGTGTTGGTCATTTGATAGAAACTAAAGAAGGGTCAACAAGCAATAAGCGGAAAAACAGGAAAACTCACATGAATATACTGTAGTCATTTGTTTTAACTACATCTCCAGTACTCTAAGAACTTTGGTATCCTTACAATTTTACTGAAGTTTTTCTTTGGTTGCTTTTTAACTAGAATAGAGCAGAACTGTTCTTCAGCGTTTAACAGATAAACGTGGCGCCTTCAGGCATCTGGGAACTAAAACAAAGGAAGAAACTTGACCAGTGTAGAACCACCGTAGATTTCTTTCGATTTCTCCATCATGTCCCACAAGGAATTCACGTGTTTGAAGTGTTGTCATAAAATATACCCATATCCTATTTACTCAAAGGTTATTTATTAGCCAATCAAAAGCTTGGTTGCTCATAATCATAGTACATGTAAATTTCTGAATTTGAAGAAGTCATGGGAAATGTATCTGAAAACATTTGCTCATTGTGCTGGAATGCAATTAAAAAAGTTGTTGATCATTTTAATTAACTTGAAAAAGTCTTGTAGAACATATTATGTTGTTTCCTGAAATCTTCTTTAGTTTTATGCCAAATGATAAATAAGGCAGTTTTGGCAAAGTGACACTTTCCTCTCATAATTTTACAGAACATTTTGGTCATAGTCTTGGTGATAATGATGATGTTTACCTTGGAAAATGTTAGAAGGATCTTAGTATTCTGTTTGTTCATCAGAAGTTTTGCCCTTGAAACATGGATGTCATTTTTGCCCAGGATCTTTTTCATAGTTGAGTCATGAAAACTGGCTGTAGCTGATGCAAGGGACTACTGCTTCCGATGTTGTTTTGGGTCTTTTACGACGTCGTGGCCAAGTGGTTGATGCTCACTTTGAGTAATTTCTGCAGGCCGACTACTTCTGAGAAGATTCAACACTGTTCCATGTTTTCTACATTAGTGGATAATGGCCTCACTGCGGTTGACTGCAGTTCCAAAGCATCAGAAATGGCTTTGCAAACCTTTGTAGGCAGAAAGTGGTCAGTGACTTTGTTTCTCATCTGTTTTTAAATGTCTTCATATTACATCATCATGTGTTGCTTTTGGAGATCTTTTAGCATAACGGCGTCTGTGTGTGGGGCGGGACTGTAATCTTTGAATGCAGTAGCTGAACAGTAAGGAGAAATGCATTTTCTCATTTCCTTCATTTCACCGAGCGTTTTATTGTGTAATTTAAGAAGACGAGTAGGTGGCTTGATTACCTCTGACTAATCATATTTTAACTGAGACTAACCCATCAAATGGAGACAACACGTACCGTCCTGTCAGAAGCAGGGATAGTCAGACCAACCTTGGCATGGATTCAGCTTGAATCACCGCACCGAATTTGATGCACACGCCGACAGGAATTTGAGAAGGAATATTCTAAGCAGCCTGGACAATGAGTGAAAAAGTCCCCGAAAAAAGTCCAGTGGCACCCGTTTGTTAAGACGTGCGACAAGCCGTAAAATAAATGAATGTTCTCCTGCATAAGCCTACACTAAAAAAAACACTAAAATATGTGGGATATTTTGTCTCTTATTATGAAGAAATATATTATATGTGTATGTATAGACATCTATATACATATATCTTGCTTTTGTAGGGCTTTTTTTATGCCAGTGGCTCCAAATAATTTTCCCTGTATAGGTTGCCAACTTCATCCCCCTGCATCCTTCATCACTGATAGATCCTCAGCGACAGTGCACAGTTTCTGCATTATGCACCATTAGCTATGTTTCAAACTGTATAATTGTTGTTCAAATGGAAAGCTTGCTTTGGCCAGCCTTGACGTCTCTCAAGCTTTTACTCTGCGCAGAAAAGCTCAGATGGGATTAGATCAGGATCAGATTCTCTTACTTGGACTGACATGAACATGGTGAGTTGATCTCTTGGCTAGAACACTAATCACCCTTCTCCAAATTTCTTCTCTGGCTGTTTCACCCCCGCAGGAAACGATGAGGTCTGGATGTAGAAGACAGACATTAGGTCTTTACAAACTAATGGCAATTGCATGAAACCAATTCCATATGAGGTGGCTGGCTGAAAGAATGATTTATGATCCATTTAAATTAGATGTAAGAATTGCCGCAGTAAATTAAAACATGGAGAGAAAATTACTCAAGCTCATAAAAGTTACGCTCCGGAACTATGCAGTGTTGCATTGCTAAAATGCACATAAGCAATTAAGTCAAAGTTCATCATTACTTCTTCAAGTTTTTGTCATTTAAAGAGTTAATTTAAGAAAATGGCAGCCGAATGTAAAAATGTGGGAGGGAGAGGCCGTAGGTCAAGTTCTAGAATGGGGAGGGGAATCCAGCTGACGTCTTTAGTGGAAGACTATTATCTAAACCGACTCCCCATGCATCAACCACTAAAACAAAAAGTCAGCTGCCTTCTGCTTCACGCCACTAGTTCTGCTCTGCGGGGCTTTCACACTGGCAGAGCACAGCTCAGAAGAAACTAGAGGTTGACTCTGGTCAAGGGTTTAAAGGCGACAATATGGCTGCAAGGGGTTTGGATTGAAGCGGCAACTGTAACCGATGAATGGTGACATTGTGAATGGGGAGGAAAGGATTGTTTTCAACATTTTTGTATGACTCACAAGAGACACGTCTTAATTATTACCTCCAAAAATCACCTTGGAGTTTTCCTATCTGTGACTTAATCTTGGGCTGCAGTCTCCGGTCGACTCTTCAGATCTGCAAAGATGTAGCTGTGGAAAAAGGAGGTTCTATACAGAAAAACATGGACTGAGGAGGGCTGATTGCACTGGCACGCCACACTTTTCAGATTTGTATTTGTCTGAAGTTTTTTCTGTATTACATATATCCTATTTCTTCCACTTAGCAACTGCACTGCTCGTTTGTACATACAATCCCTATGATATACATAAACTTTGCGGTGTCGAAGCTCTTTCAAAGTTCTGGATATCAAAAATTTTGGAAAGCTTATGTTCAATTACAAAATAAAAACAAAACAAAAAAAAGAGAGTCAATTTTACGACTCCCTTCGAGGTTTATCCAAACATGAATAAAAATGAGATTGCTTAGACCGACTCAGAGGGAGATTTTAGTTGCGACCAAAGATTTAACTCCCCGGGAGAGAGAAGGGAATAATGCTGCTAACTGGTCTCACTTTTGACATCTTTGTATTTCCAAACTTCACCTCGATTATATCCAAGAACAAATTCTTGCTTTTCCACATTGCATCAGTTAGATGTGACAAACCTCGGAAACATCAAGCAGAGCTTATTGCTGAAATTGTGGTGGGGTAAAACATTACCACATGATATCCCGATTAGAAACATGCCCTGATGTGTCCCTGCTGTCTTCTCTCTGGGCCTGTTTAAATGATCAATCTCAGCCTCGGAGTGCAATGCACGTATGCTGGATGCAACTTGTTAAGGAATCTTTGCATGATGTCATTCCCAATGTGTGGAATTCATACAGATTCTCCCGGGGGTCGGAGTCAGGGGAGGAATATCTTCTCTCACTTCTTGACTGTCGGTGCTTGTTCAGTTTTCCTTTCTCAAGCCCCGAAAAGAAGAAGAATTCATATTTTCTAATTTATGGATTTTCTGCTCTGATGTAATTGTCAGATCTCTTTTCAACAGGCCCTCAACCAAAGAAAGACCGCATCAGAGAATATTAAGCTTCACATAAACACACCAAGAAAAGTCTCCTATTTGCTGCATCTCCATAGGGGGAGAAAATTCCTGTCCCTTAAGCCTTATTGCTTGCAATCTGTCACTCTGGGCTGCATCTATACATTCACCTTAGAGAAAAACTCTCAAAAACATTACAAACTAATTATCAGCTACTCAGTTTCAAACAGCGACGTTATCCATTCCTTCCTTTATTTTTTGTCACCAGTTTCCTCTCTCAGAGGTTATCTCTGGTCTTCTCACGCACTCTTAGTTTTATATACCTCACCCCCAGGCATGAATGTATGAATGTACTCCATCCTTCCCCTTCCTCACACATCTGCCAAAAGACTTGAGACGTTCTGCACAAGTGTAATTCCACGATTATTAAATCTTCTGCTGCAACGTCTGTTTGCAATGTAAGGTAACGGGAGGAGTAATGATGAGGTTAACTGTAAGACAAAGTTGCCAAAAGTAGAGGTGAAATGGAAAAGATAAATACTGGAGACACTTGCAGTGGAAGATCTTAGTAGTCAGTCGGAGACGAATAGTTGTTTTCCACTAGCGATTGTTTCTTTTTTCTCTTTCCTTTTTTTTTTTTGTTGATTGCTTCTGTGTTCTTGCAAGTTAATACTGGCCTGTCCTGCAGCATGTGTCGGTGAGAGATAACAGTCGCCCCAAAAACGATGATGTCAGGAGGCCTTGATGGATGACCCGACTGACCACAGCAACCACACGGTCACAAATCAAAGAAGCAACGCTGCACTTTCTTAAAGGGGTAGCTTCCTTTACTTCTCAAGTAAACTTCTAGGAGTTTATTATAATCAGCATTGTTTTCCTTACATGCATTTGAATCAAATCACAAAGAAATCCTCCAAAATCCAAGCTTGTTTAAATTTACTTTCCAAGATTCTTTCAGTCAGTTTTTTTTTTTTTTTTAGCTTTTTTAATTAAAGCAAGGTGACATGTCTTTGGCCAGGTGTTTCCAATGGGGACATGAGGACACAATGAAGAGGTTGTTAAAGGAGACGCATTTAACTGCAGATCATTCACATAACTTTTACCCCCCCATTCCTCTTTTTTGCTCAAAAACCATGACAAGGCACTAAAGTTACTTTCTGATTTGCCTGAAGTTATCTTCTGATTTATGTGCCTATCCCCATTTCCTGTGTAAGTAATCATAGGAGCATAGGAAATTAATACATCTCCTATGCAAGTGAGATGATGGTTTAAAGATTGATAAAGAAGTGTTAGTGTAGGCCAATACGATATTTTTGAGATTAAAGTTGTTTTACAATGCCAGAAGTCAGCTTTGTTCTTGGATCCTCTCAAACTACCTACAGCGATCAGGACCAACTAATCTGGATTTATACTAACAAAAGATTTAGGTATCTGATTAAAGTATGATGTTAAGCACTCAAAAACAGACCCCCCCCCCCCCCCCCAAATAACTATTTTTCTGGGGTTTTGGCAAATTTTGAGATTCAGCAAGAAGCAGGTTTACAAACAAGGAAGCATGTTTTAAACAAATCTGTCTCCTAAGTTCACAAAATCTCCTCCCTGTGTGTAAGCACAGAGAGAGTCATTGAGCTGAATTGGTGTGTAAATGTGGTGGCTTGTGGGGATATGCAGGTGTGCAGCACCTGGGGTCTGGTTGGACCATTCGTGCAGGTGAGCGTGTGGCTCAGGCCCATCCTGCCTCCTCCCTCTGTCCTCCTTTAAGCTCCTCTAATTACGCTCTCAAGCCCACATCCCCTCTGAAAAGCTTCAAACAAAACCCAGACTCCACCTCACTCAGCTCCTTTTTGTTTTTTTGTTTTTTTTTACCTCGTCTCCTTTTCATACTAACTCAGTCCCGGTACTGAGTTAGTATGTCTCTGTGCACAATATTGCAGTGAACCTAATTGATTGCTACAATATGCTAAGGGTGTTTTTGCACCTGATAGTTCAGTAGACTGGGTTCGGTTGAGGACCAAAATGCAACATTTGTTACATTTTCAGCTGCTGCGGGTCGCTTCCACAGTGCACTGGGTCACACAAACCAAACCTTTTCAACAACCTGTCTACCCCTCACCTGTAGCTGAGCTGCACCAAGAATCATAGAACGAAACGACACGAAAACCTCTAAAGAAGACTCTGAGCTTAACTTCCTTTTTCACAAAATGTAAACGAAAATGGAATGGTGTCAGATTTTGGCGGTTTCAGGATTTCTATTTTGTCTTTGGCAAAAACCATGAGCCATGTGCTATAGTTGCATGTTTGTTTTTGTTGTATTTACCTATAATGCTCTGCGGTGTAGTTCGCTTCTTGCTTTTGGAGCGGTCTCCGGTCTTCTTGGCATCCACATATGCACTCGAACTGCACCAGAGTTCAGTTCAATTGAACGGACACCTCGATTTTTAGGTGGACCAGATTTCACTCTTTTGGTCTGCATCAGAGTTTAGTTGTGCATTCACACTTGCCCAAGTGAACCTGACTTTCTAGGAAAACAAAACAAGAGTTCAAATAAAGCTCACTGAGCAGTCGTCTTTATTTGACGGGAACATGACACGGAAAGAGTGCAAGAAAACAAAAGGAAAGATGCCATAAATGACGAAGATTCAAACCAAGGACAGCTGCGTTGAGAACTGACAGTCTCTGTAAATTTGTCCACCTGCACCAACACTATGCCAGCTGAAACATTTAAGTGGGAGAGAAAAACAAAATAGCAGAACAAATCAGAAAGAGGACAAAGATTTGTTCTCAGCTCTGCATGCTGGATGAAATTATTTTTTCCTCTTTCCTCATCTTTTACAGGCCAACTGAGGACACAAACCACCATATTGTGGTAAGATTCTAATGATAAGGTTGTCCTGAGATTTTAAAGGCAGCTCTGTCTTCGCTTCCTCTCACTTGCCTCACCTCAAATCATGGGGTTTGTACAAACAAAACTGTGTCTCATGTCCAGCAGGAGTGCACCTGTGTGCCTGTGTGTAAGTCTGTGTGTCCTTTAACAACCTCTTCACTGTGTCCTCCTGTCCCTGCTGCAAACACTGGCCAAAGGCATGTCACCTTGCTTTAATCATAGACGCAAAACGTGGCTTAACCGTTCCGTCCCCATTTCCATCTCCTGCGTGCTCACAAAAACGCATTTGTCTGAGCTCTCAGAGCAGGGCTAGAAATTATGTTTTTCTATCTCCAACCACTAAAACAAAATGAACATGTTCTGTGCTGAAAAACAACAACAACAACAAAATCAATGCAGACAACACATTATATTGCAATCAAGTAGCAGGAATTCGTCAGCAGAAGTGTGTCTCGTTTCTGCTGAGAATCTTTCCACAGAGAAGAGCTACATTATAGACTGCAGATTCTAGCATGTTGTTGTTCGTGTGTAAATATTCTTCTGTAGACTAAACTTGAAGAAAGATTTGTTCTCCTGCTTCATAGCCTAACATTTGAATATATTATTAATTCTCAATATATCAACATACAGTGTAAGATAATACACAGTGTGAGGTAGCTTGAGAAAGTTTGGTATGTTCTCTGCTGTCCCTGAAATCTGGTCTCCTATTCATATTGTAAGTCCACCAATGGGGGGTTAATTACATTTAAACACTTTTTTCCACCTCTATCTCAGTGGTGACTCTAAGTGACTCATTTAACAAAGGTAAATCCTCGTCCCATAGTAGCACTTGAAGAAACTAGAGATGAACTCACATCTCATTTCCAGGAGATTAAATTGAGGCACAAAAGACCCGGGGTTCATTATCTTCTGTAGAAGTGACTCGCTTTGAGGCGGAGGGGTCACAAGATGTCACCTGCATGGGACAGTTGCAATTTCTTCAACTATCTGCCTAGTTACTGTAAACATGCGACGCATTTTGATCGCTTCAATCGCCACTTTGGGTTGAGCACTCGGAGCTGCTTTCCGACTCTTCTGAGGGGGGATTTTCACAGGGTCGGAGTCCGATTAACCTGTTCATCTCTGAGGACAAAAGCAGGCCTTTAGGCTGTGACAGTTTTCCCAGAGTACGACACCCCCGCCCCACCACCACACTCTCACCAACACCCTCCCTCCCCTCCGACCCGCCCCAAGGGCACAAACAAATAACCTCTGCTGCTGGGATTTCTCAGCAGGAAGCGTCGGAGGTGCTGATCAAATTCCCATCCCGAAAGTGTGAAAACCTTTTGCTGTTTCTCTTCCTAAAGTGAGACTTTACCTTCCTGTAAACAATCCGACAGCATATGGACAACATGTTGAAACCTCACAAGATGCCTTTTTTTTTTGTTTGTTTTTTTTTTTTTTTTTGGCCTCACACGCAAAGGCAAGCTTTACTGTTCACCCACATGAATGTGGGATCGATTATAAAACGGGTTGGTGTTGTGATTGCAGTGGAAAGCGAGTAAGGTCGTCTCTTTGATCTTTACACATGTATCTAATAGTAAAAGTACACAGCATGTGAAACTGATTAGACCTCGGTAACAAATGTTTGATTGGAGGCAAAAAAAAAAAATTCAACTGAGGAGCATGAAAAAAAAAAATCAAAGGCAAGTAATCTCAGCGCCGGATAGAGGCAACTCCTTTTTATTTTTTTTTGTGCGCCAGAATGGTTGAAGGAGGCTTATTTGGGATTTGTTTGCCTGTACCTACGCTGAATCACCTGTGGGTGGCTCCTCGGCAGGAAGGGGCAACCCCTGCTATCTGCGGCCCTTCACCTCCTGGAGACATCCCGTCCTGTCTGTCTGACTCACGCACTTTACTTTCCAGACATCCATACACACACCGAGGCTTGACTGAGTTATTGCACAGGCATATAGGTGTGTGTTTTCTGAAGCTCTTTCATTTCCTCTGTAATCTCTTAATCATAGAGCCCACCTGAGGGGCTGCAGCCTCTGTTTGCACAGCAGTCACTTTCCATGATGTCACTTCCCAATGCAAAATTCCTCCCCCGTCGTCCTGAGAATGATCCGATACACTCTATGCTGGCCAGAACTTAAGCAAACAACACCAAACTGTAAATTTGATCGCTTGAAAAAGGTCAGAATGAAGGTTTTTGGTCATCTGTTGGAGATGGGGATGACCTGAACTGAAATGTTTATGTTTTTATGAATTTCTTTTTTTTTAGATTTTATGTGAGTCTGAGATATGAGATGTTCTTTGCCACGACAGACCAATACATAGTACAGTAAAAAGGTAAAGTTAAATGTCCATCTTGTCTCGTAAGGTACTTGATGGTCTTCTTGTACTTAGATGGCTCTCAGCTCTGAAAAATGCCTCTGTCCCCCACAGCATCATCCTGCCACCATATTTTAAAATGGGGGATGGTATGTTCAGTGGCAGTTTTTCCCTAAAAGCTTCCATTTTGGTCTCATCTAATCACACCACCTGCTTCTCCATACTTGCTGTGTCTCCTACATGGCTTGTGGAAAAGTACAAACAAAACTTTTATTTTTATTTCTCTCTCCATTGTTCCTTTTAAAGTTTCCTCCTTGACCTGTTTGCTATATTATTCCTGTTGTTGGTTCTCTCCAACAATCCTCTGGCGCCTTCATGTAACAGCTTATACAGAAAGGTGGATTCTTTTTTACCAATTTGGTGACATCTGTATGTAATTGGTTGCAGTAGATTTTATTTAGATGTGGCAAACAAAAATAAGAGACTAGATTCATTTGCATTTCATACTTTCAGAGTTTCATGTCAAGTTAAGTCCGTGCATCCAGTTCTTCGAGCTACCGTCTTACTTTGTGCTGGTCGACTGTATATAATCCAAAAGAAATGTTCTAACGCTCATCTCAGTCTTGAGCTGGCAAAATCTGAAAATATGAAGCCAATATTTTTTTGCAAGGCTCCGTGTTCAAACACAACAAAAATAATAAGAAGAAAAGAAGTCACAGCAGAGGTGCGCTGTCAGCAGTGTCTCATAACGTCTTTCTATTTTTAAGTGTTTGTAGGTGTGTCCTTCAATAGAGACAAAGAGCACAGTGAAAAACAAAAAACTCAGGAAGTTTACGCTGGGCTTCCATGGATTGTATCTGTCTCCAGTGTTTTATTGGGACCCCATTCAAAAGGACAATTGAGCAAATTCTAAGCGAGAAAAAAATCCTGGACACCTTGTAAATACGATACTTTACTCTGTTTAGAGGCCAGTTTTATAATTGTGTGTCGGGAAGTATCCTAATGCAAAGTGTACAAACTGGATCTTTTTTCAAAATTTTTTGGCAAGCGTAGGTCCATGTGCAACAGATAAAATAGGTAAACCTTACAAATGTGGACTATAAAAGTGTTAATCTGTGTGCAGCCTCCTTGTTGGAGGGAGATCCATTTATGAAGACACGATGTCCTGAAGTTTTAGTTGTTGCCTGAAGGGCAGAAAGCCCACAAACACACAAAAACAGCAGGGTGCCAAAGCTTACCGCAGCAACAGATCATGTTATTATAGCTGGAGCTTTGACAAACACGTGCTCCATGCTATCTGTTTTCATTCTAAGTGTATTATTAGTAGAGGTGGATCTACAATAAGACCTGTGTTTTCAAATGTCCAATATAATGTGGGACGGTGATGTGTAAATAAAGTCTTGGTGTTTTTATGCTTTTAAATTGAATCTAAACAACTAAATGAAGAAAGTCGCATTGATTAGGTTAAGTTCTTCTGGAATACATTTTTATTTTAATTGTTGAACGTTTTCCAAACTACAGTTGGGAAGTAAAAACAAAAAAAAGCTTCTCTTACTTTCTTCAGGGACATATAGTTGCTCAGTAGCGTTGTTGACACCAAATCTTTCTGGTGATTTCTAGTAACATTCTCGTTGTTAGATTTGCACATCTCGACGACTGAAACATAAGTTCACAGGAGTACATACTCTGATGTGCCTAAACAAAATCCAGCACAGCCGATTTCCGTTAACAGTCACCTCCTTATTGAATAGAGTCCAGCCATGCAAAAATTATTCTCTGCATAAATTCAGCAATCCTTAAAGAAAACCTGCAGTGTGCAAGTGCAGGACAACGAGAAGGAGTAGTTGAAGTTCAAATATAGCAACCAGAGCTAAATCCAATTAAGAGACTTTCTCAATTCATAGTAGATGTTCTCCATCTACTCTGACTCACCAAGACCGCAGAAATACAACCTTCATCAAACCCAACCTCACTATCAAGTAGCTCAGCGCCTCAGCGAAAATGTATCTCTGGAAATAAGATACTGACTTCTTTTGACCACGCTGCAGAACCCCACTTAAAAAAAAAATCACAACAATCTCCTTCAGAGTTTTCACAGTATTTTATTAGACTGAGACAGTCAGTGGGAGGAAAGCTTTTTCATTTTCCATTGTGTCATTATATGTTAACCTCAAATTACACTGCAGTCACCAGGGGTCTTCAATTTAGCTATGCTTTTTAATCAATAACTTCCAATAAAGAATAAGGCGACGCAAAAAAAAAAAAAAAAAAAATTCAAACAAATTACGGACCTTTCAAAGTGTATTTTAAGATTTCACAGCACAGCACAAATGCTGTCAAACAGACTTGTTATCCCCCCACTGGACAGAAATCAAGGCCATCACCTCCAAAATACACAGAGATTTGTCAGTAAAATAACCAGTTTCTCCCTGCCCCTCCAATAAATCACTTTAAGCTCCTTTGACACAGTGCTGGCTAGACAGTCCCTAATAAATACTTCAAGTTAGCACACACTCAGCAAGGGATCTAGGTTGCCTCATGCATATACAGACATCAGACACAATTATACACATAAGCACATGAACGAGCCCCGCCGCCCATTATCCTGTACGGCGTCTCTCCTGATCCCTCAGCCTAAACCAGTCTGCCCTGCCTCCCTCCCAACCCAAACACACTCACGTTTTGGGGAGAAACTGAGCCAATAAATCAAAACTGTTTCTCTGTCCCACTGACCACCGTTGGGTCCCATTAAGGCAGCTTTAGTAAAGTCCAAGGAGGAAACCAAGTAGCCTGGACTCCTGGACTCCTTCCTTTTTTGTGTGTGTGTTTTTCTCCCCCTGGTCCTAACCCCAGCACACAGCACACGGTGCAGCACGTTTCCCACACACTGTTGGGGCTCACCTTTGACTTCTGACCCCTAAAAAAATCGTAACCAGGGGAGGACGGAGGAGGAGACCACCCAGTGGAGTTCTTATGGGGCTCCCTGCGGATGGTATGGGAGAGGGGTGTGGGGTCAGGACTTGAGGGGACGCCATTATTGCAGGTTAAGGAACGGGGAAAGAGATCAGAGACACCTATTTGTTGATGGTAGGTGGGAGGTGGGAGGGGGTCAGTTTAACAAAGAATGGGAGGAAAACAGAAGGGAGGTTTTAAACTTTGCAAATGAGGCTTGAGTTCAACAGTGTTTCTGTAAATAACCGGAAGACGGACGAAAGCAGACCAAGTCCTGTCAGGTTTCACCGCTGCTACCTGTAGGGGTTAAACACGCTTTATTTGACTGAACCTCTACGAAATAAAGCTAAAAAACGGTGCTGATTTAAATTAATTTTCCAGTCTTCTGATGATATAAAATAAGAACTCAGTCACAGTGGAGGCATTCAGGGTGTTAAACGATCTGACAGATTGAGATTACCTAGAACCTAGAAGCCATTTCAGAAAAGAAGAGGTTTCACTGAGATGCCAAGGTAGACTGGGACTGTTTCAACAGGAAGACAGTTTTCTGTCAGGTATGAGGAATTGCTAAGTATTTGTTGGAAGGTGAGCATCCTCACAGGCCTAATGTTTTCTAACATCAATTCTGACCAGCTGTGCTGTCCCGGCAGAAGAAGAATAACTGGATTATAAAAAACACTTTTTTATTTCAACAGATTGTCCCTCCTGAGCTCATGATTTCTGATACTCCTCCAGAGATCCTTTTGGCTATTACTCTGACTAGTACTCTCTTTGTCGACTGGTTGAACGGTAATGCACAATCCCTTTACAAAGGAAAACGTGAAATATTTTCACAAACACCTGAAGTTCCCTTTATTTATAAAATTTTGCATTTCTATCACACTTTCTTGATTGCAGGCAGAGAAAGCGCTAAAAATCAAAGTGATTTCTTTGCAGTACACAAGAAGCACCGTGGTTTCTGTTGCATGAGTGTGAAACAGGCATGAAGTGAATTGTCTCCTGTGCACGTCGGTGAAGGTCACCTGCGTCCCACCATGGTCGACAGATAGGGCCGATTTTATGACAGCACAGACAGTTTGTGCAGAAAAAGCATTCAACAAGTATTCCCATTCTAAAGGTGGAGTAAAACACACAACGGCCCAAGAAGACTTAATGTTTAACCTCAAACAGAAGGGGAAACAAGCAAGGACTTTTATATGAAGGACAAACCTGTTTAGGAGTTTGCTGTTATGCATTACTGGATAAAGTATCTCTTACAGTCAACGACATGAAAAATTTGACATAGCATTTCTTGGAGGAAAAACCCTGAAACGTCTTTTAATCTTTGTTTCTTCTGGATAGTCAGTTGATAAATATGTTTATTATTGCTAGCTGTTGGATTGGGTGATAGTAGCTAGATTAAAAATCAAAGGCTGCAGGGAGACCTACTCATCTAGGTTTAATGACTAAGTTTCAGGGTTTGACCTGGCAGGCCGCACATATAAGCAAAACTACAGTCAATTAACAGTTTGTTTAAATTTACTGGAATTGGCAAGTTTACTTTGTAAAAATGCAAAGAATGTTTGATTATTGTGCTAACATGGTTACAATCTGGTGCCAAGTTGTAAATCTTTTCTTTGTCTGCGCTTGGTTTGTTTACTAATACATCTCATTAAATAAGTATCAATTATCTGTGATTGCTTTTAAGGTCAACCAATTAAATCTGGGTGCCTCTCTCAGATTACATTAAAGCTGTATAAAGGCACCGTCACCGATGCTAATGTTTGCAACGGGAAGTGGAGCCCTTTGCCAAAACCGTGCTTAAGGCAGAATGCAGCATTGCTGTGGCCCTACTTGTGTCTTCCAGGATATCCAGGCATTTAGTCCCAATAATCCTCCCATCGTCTCTGACCAGCCTACCTGCTCCTGCTGATGAAAAGCTTCCACACATAATGATGCTGCCACAACCGTGTTATGCATTGAGAATAATGTGTTTCATTAAGCATTTAAATTAAGCTAAAAATTGTCTTATTTAATTGAGTCGGATTTCTTAATTGCTTATGTTATTTGTAATTTGTTGGTTTTATTTGATCAAAACAGGTCTCTCTTGTAAATAAAATCCTGAATCTCAATGGGACAAGCTGTATGAACAACGTTCCATAAAAATTAGATTTGTGGATTGTCCGACTCTTAACAGATTTTGCTGTGCCAGAGCTGCGGGTCTCTGATGCTCCTCCAGAGTAGGTAATCGTGAGACTGTTGGTTGTTGTGGGATATTGATTTATAACTTAGCCCTGCTTCTCCACAGCTTCATCCCTGACCTGCCTGCTGTTGTCCTCACGATGCTGTTTGTTCACTAATGCTGACTAACAAACCTCGGAGGCCTTGACAAGCTCTGAAAAATGAATGGGGATGAATGCGTTTGCGACAGACTTTATTAGAGCGATGTGAGAGAAATTGTACTATTGGCTCAGCTTCAATTATGTTCTCACAGTCTGCGTGCAGCGTCTGTCTCAGCGTCCTGACCTTGTGTCATGGTGGGGAGAGGCGGGTCACCCAAGCACAACGGATAAGACACGGGTAACACGGGTAGAGACGGCTCGACAAACTGGGTAATGAAGACAAAGTGACAGAGAGGAACCAAAACAACAAAGAGTGCTAATACAAAAAGGAAAAAAAAAACAAAACGGTTTGACATGGATGGAGCAAGAATGTGCCGGCAGGTAGACATGAGGCCCAGGAAGCAGTGAATGTAGGGAAAAACATGAAGGCGGAGGAATAATCCAGGGTGTGTGTGTGTGTGTGTGTCTATTGGGTTGAGAGGTGGGGTAAAGCGGAGCGCACGGGAAGATCGGCTTACCCCACCACCACTTACCTGCTCGGCACAACGCGCACTCTGGCAGCGGGCCTCAAAGGGAGACGCATCAATGGCCGCCATTCATCTCAGCACAGGAATGCATGTATGCAGGTCTGAGAGCATGTCCGCTTAAAAGACAAGTTGTTGATTAATTGATGCGGCGATAAGGCAGGGAGGAAATCTTTCAGACTTCTGTCAGTCGCGTTTTAAAACAAACACAAGTGTTTGACTTGTCTTGTGTGCTTCTAAAGCTTTGGGCAAAAGAGTAAAATGATCTAATTTTGTTGTTTTCAAATGAGCTTTTCTTAAATCTCACAAGAATCACAAGCGAAGACAACCCGTGAGGAGGCATTGTGAGGTTTTCTGTTTTAAAACAACAACAACAACAACAACACCTGGTGTGTACTTACAGGTGATAGTGAAGATATGATTTAGTGGTTCGTGTTACTGGAGTCCCTGTGGTTACATTAAATTAAAGGAAGGGGTTGTGTTTGTTTTAAGGAATCAGGACAGAAGGGGATTTTCCTGCAGAAACAAAGGAGAGCTTGGAAAATTGTGTTTTCAGTTATTTTAGACTTTCTCATACAAAGACAGATAAACCCTTTTAACTATCCCACCCAAGACGAACAACTGGTGACGGGAAAACATATTTCATCAAATGTGCCTACATCTTCCAAGCAAAGGAAATAACATTTTATCCCTTTATATGTTTGTTTGTTATCCTAACCTTTTCTATGTTTTGTCAAATGAAGGTTCGGGGAAGAAATGTTAACTGAACTGAATCACTTTTCATGTCTAAATCAGCCTCTTTCTTTGCACATGATAATAAAATACAACTCAGTTTAAGCCGCAGCAACATCAACACGACCGAGGCTAAGTTTACAGATACCTAAAGGCCTTCAGAAGATACATTAACATTATCTCTACTCTTTGTAAAAGCAAACACAGAAACAGTGAAATCTGTTTTTCTTTATGCTATCTAATATGTGACGTGTTAAAACAACTCTGGACTATGTGCTTTGGGTGCAAAGAGATGATAGCAGAGAGAGCTAACGAGACGGACATGAGCCGAGACAAACCAACCAATAAGTGTGCCAAGTCGCGTCAACAAACAAGTTTGATCCACTGCTTTCAAACTGGTCATACTGGCTGCGTTCTTCTAGAACTTTTCAGCAAGGTCGTTTTTCACATCGGTTACTATATTTTTTGTAACTAGGTGAAATATAGTAACTGAATTACAATTGGAGTGTCAAAACTTTCGTTTTAAGAATTAGCACACTCCCATTTCTTTCATTAGGCATTCTATTTGGGTTCCCTGACTATTGAAATTTACTCTTAAGACACAAAAATATTTATGTTATAAACTATAAATTTTTTACACATACTGATGCTGTGTACATCATATGCATGTAGCAACGTTAGTAGCGAGGCATTATCCAGCTATCACCCTTTGGTAACTTTTACATCTAAGTTTCATTGATTGGTTGATTTATTAAAGTACATGGTTTTGAAATATTTTAGAGAAATAAAATTGAAACAAAAAGTAAAAACCATAAAGTGCTTCACAGAACACAGAAAATAAAAATTTATTAAAAAGTGAATGCGCTAATGAAATAAAAAATATCATAGAAAAGTTAATGTTTTTCAGTAATTCAATTCACTAAGTGAAACACCATATACTATTTTTGTTTACTAGGATAATTTTCTTCTTACAGCTCAGAAAAAAATCTAGAATTATTACATTAGACCAATAAAGAAGAAAAAAAATTAAAACTTAAACCTGGGTTCATTGGAAAACATATATGAATTTCCTGTATAGGACTATATACCTAAAATTACCCAAAAAAAAAGACCTTAAGGAGAAGCACACTTGAAAAAATAAGCTGAACTAGGTTGAAATAGCAATCAACATGTATTAGAAAGGGGTAACTTTTCTTTGTCTTTATGGAAACAAACTATCTCAATCAGTTCAGAAAATCTTGGGGAAAGAAAACAAAAAGTTTTTGATAGGGTCCTTATGCTTTGTGCAATGCTTATTTAGCTGAAATCCACTCACAGCAGAAAAGTGACCCGATCTTTAGTTTTTACCCGGCCAGAGAGTCTGATTCTAATTTCACAACTGAAGATGGGGGCTTCACACGAGCGGAGACAATTAATAAATGTGTGTGGACCAAAGAGAAAAGGACATGTTTACCACTGAAGTCTTCGGTTGTGGCAGATGCCGGAGAGTAACAGGAGATGAGCTGTGCTCTTCTCTTCAAAGACAAAGGTCAAATTTACAAAAACAAGTGACTGGGGAGACATGGTCCGACAGATATTTGTCTTATATTTGTATATGTTAGGCTATGTTGCACGCTAGCCTGACATCTGACAGAGAAGGCACAGAGATCCCCAGCTGTTGAGGTGACACTCATGCAAACTTCACGGCTTTAATTGCTGTTGAGGTTTCAGAAACGGCTCATAAAGTCAGCTTCACAAGCCGATAGTTTGCTCGAGCACACGTGTAAAATGTCAAAAAGATTTAACTGAACAGGAGGGACAGGCAAAAGTGACAAAGACGGAAACAAGAAGCTCAAACACCTTGCATAACGCTGACGATAGGTGGTCAAAAACACAGCAAAGCTTAGTCACGCTGCCCCAGCCTGCTGCGTGGATACCAACGTTTAATTACCCTTCTTGCATCCGTCTGTTCCTTCCTCCTGTTTGTGCGTGCAGTCGTCACCACGTGCCTGTGTTTATGCGTTTCCACAAACTGAGACAAGTCTGTGTGTGCTGGAAGAGACGGTCACGTTGCAAACAGGATGGTGCTGATGAAATCCCTAGTTTTCCAAACAGAGCAAGTAATTTATCTGTGATTATTTGCTAGCAGGATGTAACAATTACAAACCTGAAGGTCAAATTGTTTAAAAGCAAACGCCAACGTATTTCAACAGGCTCGTGAACTGGACATTTTTGAGTTAATCTGGGGCTTGGAGAACACTATAAACCCTTCTAAATGTTAGAATTTGCAAATCTGGAAAGAAAAAAAAATCCTGCTAGCTGATGAAGGCTGCCTTATTCAGATCAGAACGTTTAGCCAAAAAGTACTGGTAAATGTGCTTAGTGAGGTGCAAGGCCCATGTAGCTCTTAAATGTAATATTTTGCATCATTTCTACATGATCAACCACTCTGAGCTCTGAGTTAAACCTTTAAAACCGAGCTTTAGGGGACTCTGCTCTCAGCAGGGAAACATGCCATTTATTTGGCCTGATTCCCCAGCAGGGGTGCATAATCTCGCTGTTTCATGCTTGGCTGCACTGCTTCAACTAAACTATGTTGAGAGTAAACTTTTTTTTGACTTACTCTCACGTTGTTTTCTCAAAGGCGTATATGAAATCTGTAAATGAGTGGGAAAAAAAAAAAACACTCTAGTTACTTTGAGTTGGTGTTAAGGTGTTTATTCAAAGCAACAGATTTTATTGTCGCTCCAAAAGGGATAGCATGGATGTTTCCAATTAGGTTTCTGTGGGGCAGTTTTCAGTCGTCAGTTGCCAACCTGGAGTAAACAGAAAGTCGCAGGAGCAGGTTACCATAAAAGAGAGATAAATCTCCTTGCACAGGGAAGGCTGATTTCCTGCCAATGCATGTCCTTTCGTCGTGACAACAAAGCGTTTGTTCTGGTTTGATGCAGAACATGTCCTGACGCTGTGGTGCATCTCCACCCTAAATCCTGAAGCAGTAGTGGAAGTAATGGAGACTATCACCACCAAGTTGGCTGGGACAGCAGCTTGTTAATGACGGAGAATGACACAAACTGGAGGACGAACACTGCAGGCCAAGTAGTAATCTAAATTACTACTTAGATTTCCAGAGAGATACAAGGATATCAATGAATGCTTCCTTTAGATGGGACAGAAAAGAACTACTTCATTGAGCGTCCTTTACATATATGGCAAAAAAACATAAACTTTTCACTTGTTGAAGCCTTGCTTGAGCGATTGCTGGTGAAGGAGAGAATTAAGTACGCTCTGTGCGATTCCAGTTTAGATAGTGTTGCGTTTTGCACTCGCATCATGCCCACCTTCATGGTCTGCATGTTGAGACTAAATAAACAAGATAACATTGTGACCCAGAACAGTGAAGGGCCTGTCTTGTTTAATTATCCCACTGCCAAAAGTTGTTTACTACCTTGCAATTTACTCATGGTGCAAAAATGTATTGTCACTGCTGCTCAACATGTTTTATCAATTACTGATCGGCCCTCGCTCCCAGTTGTTAAACTGTGCGCCACATGAAAAACAGTTTTCCACTAATGGTGTTATTTTCTGATCCAGCAGGCGCAGATATATGTCTGGAATAAATAGCAGTGAGAAGTTGGGACTTTAAGGGGAAACGCGTTAAAAAAGGCTTTAGTAGTTGTTTTTGTCTGCGTGCGGAACAACAACATTCTGCAAAAACACACCTCACCTCAGTCAGTGGCAGCTCCCGCACGAACGCTGTTAGCAAACTTTAGGAGCTTGAACACAGGTTTTTACTGCTGCCTAAATCTAAGGTTGCCATGAGGCCAAATATAAAAACAGTAATCTATGTTTTTTCTACATAAATCTCAAACTTGGTTTTTAAAAGTATGCTTAATGTAGAACTTAAAGTTTGACCAGCAACCAGCAGAAATGATCCAATATCCTCCTGGGTCATTAACAACAACAAAGAAGAGTGGTGGGAAATACCTCTTTAGTTTAAAGGAATCCTCAATCAGACACTAACTTCAGCTACAATGTTTGACCATATCACTTTACACTATCCACATTTCAAGATCTTCTCCACATAATCTGAAAAAGCTTTCAACTCAGGTCAACAGTGACCATAAACATGCAGAAAGTGATGAAGGGGAGGGACCACATGAACACGTTTGGTTTGCAGATGTTAACTGAATTATTGCAAAGACAAAATAGAAAACATTTGGATTCAGAATACCTATTTTTGTTCTAACATGTTAGAAATTAAGCCTATTTCAGTTTTATAAACATTTTAAAGCAGCCGATGAAAGCTTTTGCATCCTGAATTGTATTCATCATTGTGAATGCCAGGCTAGTTAGCAGAGCCACCGATAATGGCAAATGAACGGTTTTCCTGTAACAATGAGTTGTTTCTCCGCCATAAGCACACGTAGCAGTGAGCATGTCACGTTGAGTGGCAGGGCTAAGACTCTCCTCCTGGCTCTGATCGGTTGTTTCTGGTCGGGGAGTGGAGAATTTCTTCGGTCGCGATCAGGGAGGAGGAGGAGGAGATCGATCATTTCACAGATTACATGTCTCATTACATACTGTCACTGCATGGAGACAGTTTTAACAAATATGTAAAAACTATACATTTTTTTTTTAAATAAAAGCTACACCCTAACTCTAACCCATAAGACTTCATCTTACCAAAGTACAAACTGTTATTCTTTTGGGCGGCTTTCGTATTCTTGTAAAAAGCCTGTCCCCTTACTGACACTCTGAATAGACGTCAACGCTTTTAAGGGGAAGTTGTTGTCAAGCTTTTTACATCGTTTCTCAGCAACGTCCATGTTGCTACTCTCAAGTTATGCTGGTAGCTGATGGGTCCGGTCAGGTAAGAGAGCTACTGTTGATGAAAACATCAAAGAACCTGACTCATCCCTTATAACTGGGTCTAGAAAAAAAAGTGCGTTTAGTTTGTTTGAACTCGCAACTCCCTGAATTTCCAAACACTGAACATATTACTTCAGTCACAGTTGAGTCCACGAGGTCAGGGCGTATTGGAGTTCTTCAGGTGTGCGGCGCATGTATTAGAGGGGGCTTAAACAAACAAATGGACATCTACAAGCATTCCAGAGCTGTTTTTATTGCATGGTCCCATGATCACACTGACACAAAGGCTGCCCCGCTCTTATCTGGAGGGCTGGAAGGGCCTTCGCCTGCTCCACAACAGAACAAAGTTCACTAGTTTTTTCCGTAGCAACCCTTCAAAGGCAGCTTGAATGTGCCTGGATGCCAGTAAATACCATTTTTGCAGCAGCAGCAGCAGCTATGGTAAGCGGGTGTCCTTTGTTGGGACTAATCCTCACAAACCTTCTCCAAAGTCGGCCTGATATTTACTGTTCTCACTCTCACTGAGGTTTTGACGTCAAAGCTACAAAAGTACCAACAAGCCCGTGGAGAGTATTTCACAGTAACTGATTCAGAGGACAGTTTTTATAGCCTTTGACTCTTTCACTAACAGAAGATTTACCATGTTGTTTCCCTCCTTGCCCCCACTTTGTATTCTCAGCTCTCTTTACAGAAGTTTCCACATTGTTTTTTTTTTTGTTTTGTTCACTTTATCTCACCTCCCTCTTCCTTATCTCTACCCTCTGCCCCCCTCTTTGCCTGCTCCCCTCCCCCTTATATCCTCCTCTGTCTCCCTTCCACTGTTTCTTGCCTGGAGTTGCACCATTGTACCCATCATTTACTGTTTCTGCTCCTCTCCCCCAGTTATGTCATTCTGTGTCTCTGCAGCCTCGGGGCTTGTGTCAATCAGCGGGCCGTAAAGTAGCACTCATCACATCCTGCCCACTTTCCATCCGCTCACAGGCACGAACCCGCAAAAGCCCTTTTCACACACAGAGACGTCACTGCGCCGTTGCGAAGCAGGCTCCCTTGTTAAACTGCTGTTGTCAATGTTTGTACCTTCGTACTGACCAAGCAGACATGACACTGAATCAGAGCGTTTTTCTGTTAATGAGTCACATGAAGCATCCCCATTAGTCGGTTAAGCAAAAAGTTATGAGGAAATCTAGAACACATCAAACGTGATTTAAAATATAACTATGAATGAAGGCATTAATGTCACATGAGAAATGCGTAAGAACCAAAATCTGAGCAAATATTGATAAACAGATAAATTAATTAAGAACATCCAATATATAGATGAAAATTAAATAACTGATGAAGCTGAGGTTTTAATTTCATTTTCTTAGTAAATATGATCTTAGCGTCAACTGCCTTTGGTGAAAATATTTCCAATGCACTCCTGAATATATGATGCTTTCTTGACCTTGAGTTTTAGCTTCAGCTCAAGGTACCAGCAAAGCAACGTTCACAAAAACGCCTGAGGGCCTCTGGAGGGCTTGTAGGATAAAAATTGAATAACAGATACATGTAAGGCAAGCTGGCACGGTGTTATTGCTCACAAAAAAAATAATATATACATATATATATATATATATATATATATATATATATATAAGATCG